>JABUQX010134344.1:0-15000 GCA_015478945.1 Trachelipus rathkii | reverse complement strand
AGTGAATCTTTCACTCTCTTTTGTAAAAACTTCATTTTCCATGCCTGGTTCTGGCAGAGTAATCAATTTTTAAGATTTTTCTCGCTTTAAAAAGGGAAAAATTATAATTTTCTAAATCCTTGCCTTCATCTACATGGCTTCCTCATACATTTTATTTCAATTTGGTGAACGTCTTTTTACCATTTTTTTTACGTAGTACTTTTCTAAATGACAAATGCAATTGAATAATAATGCAAATAATAATAATAATAATAATAATAATAATAATAATAATAATAATAATAATAATAATAATAATAATAATAATAATAATAATAATAATAATAATAATAATAATAATAATATTCATTTTTATTTTTTAGATATTGACATCTATTTTAAATAAAACATCATCTATCATTTTAAATGCATATTACCATATAATAAAGGAACTACCCATTTAGATCGCCATCTTAAACCATTGTCATAAATAGCAAAACATAAACAACAAAAGGGGTGGAGAGTTTTACTGATAGTTTAAAGAGTCTTCAGGACGACAACACATTTGGTTATTGCATTTTTATGGCTTTTACGAGGCAAACCTCGGAAACGATGGACCTTAAAAGGTTTCAAATACTAAAGATATAAATGAATTGTGGCCTTTTTTATTACTCCGAAATCTATTTTAGACTTCAATTATTGGTTTGATTTGGAAATGGAAATTGCTTTTCTTTTCATTTAATATTCAGTTTGTACAAAGATTTTCTTTGTACAATTTTTAGTAGAATAATTTTTCTCTGTATTCTTTTAAATATATTAATAATATAATACTAAAACTTTTGATGTCGTTGAAAACCCATATAAATTTATAATATATATACTTATATAAAGATACATCACTGATGTCCAAAACATCAAAATCGTTTAATGTTTTTCATCCATTTAAAATTTCCGGTTGGCAAATACTGAGACATTGCCCAACCAAACAAAGTATTAGCATCTAAATAAGTGATAAAACTATGCGGTTTATTTTTTTATCATAACTTTCTTGAATATATGGATTATTAGCTTTCGCATATCTACTGTGTTATAGTACTGATTCCTCCTCTAATCCCCCTATTTCTTCATTAACAAAGCATATCCGGATCTTTTAATAAAATCTAATTTTACTTTCGTTTTATTTAATAATGCATCCAAAGATAAAACCTGGAGATGTAAAAAGAACGTGCCTGGATCTACATTATTAAGTATCGTAACAAGTGGTTCTAAAATTATCTCAACACAGTTCCAGCTAATAACAATGTTCAGATTGTAAGTTAACAATATTGTAATCTTTAAATGTTTATACAATTAATTTCTGTCCAGATAGTTCCCTGCGCCATGTCTGTAGTAATCTCTTTTCATATGCTTTATTCAAAATATTACTACAAATTTCTTTTTTTAGCAATTTTGTTATAGGTTTTGCAGTTCATCCATCAGTCGTATGGATCAAATTCCTTTTACGTTTTAGTAGCTGAAACTGTTTATCTATAATAATAATTGATAAATTCCTTAAAATTTGTCATTTTCCTAAATTTGAAATGCCAGTTTATAGGACGATGACATAAACTTCTAAAACTTATCGAGGAATCTCAACTCCATTCTTAGTGAGAACTCTGTTCCTTCATCAAATTTATATAAACACAAAATGACTGAAACTTATTATAAGTTTACAATCGTTTGAGGAACTTGCTTTTTAATTCACCATCGCGTACGTCCAAGTCTTTACGAAATAAGATGAGCATCGTTATATTGGATAAGTAATGCATTATATTGGAGTAAATTTAGATTTCTAAATTGTATAAAATTGTATAAAAGTACCTTTGTGAGTCTTGTTGAAATGATTAATGATCTCTTTACTTTAGAATCGTTTCTTATACTTCCTTTTACATACCAATAACAACGGTTTGCATTTCTTGATCTTAATTTTTCTGTCTGGGAAGTTAAATTCATTAGGTTTGATTATTCCAATAATTCACTAAATTCTTTTTGAATTTCTGAAATTAAATAGCTGTGCCTCCTAGAATAGGCCGCTTCGTTGCCTTCATAACATTTTAAGTTTTGAGTATTCATTAACATCAATTTCGATATAACAACACAACGTGGTTTGATTAGTTTTCTGTAGTTAATGTATTAATATTCTTTAAGATCGTTGGTTGACTCGTTTGTATCTTTTGTACAGGGCCTTTCAAAATCGTGCATAATAACAAATGATTGTCCTGATTGGTTATAATACGTTTAAATTTGAACTTGACTTCTTGATAGATTCCATTCTTACCGGTTTGATGAATACTACATTCTTGGTAGAATGATTGATCTAAAAGTCTTTTTTAATAAACTATGCAACAGAATTCCGGACATGGATAAGTTGAATCTTTATATTTTTTAACTATGTGGAGTTTTAAAAAAAAAAAATTGCCAATTTTTTAATCAGTATCGTCGATTTGCAAGTAAATCAAAATGTAAAGTTTTCTCAACTTATGTAATCTTTAAAGGAATATAATATTTCTTTCTCATTGTCCAAATACGTTAACTGACACATCGCTTTTGGATCTCTCACAATTTATTTATCTGACTCTTAGTCGTTACTGGCATTCTATCCTTTCCAAGTAATCATCTTTTTTCGTGATTCATAGCTTAACTCTACTCTGATATTCTGTTATTATTATGACCTTCATCTAAACATTCATTGTCCTTTATTTGCATGTAAACATGCATTGCTCTTTTTGTTTTGAGATATTTTAAATCTTAATCACTGACCTTGTATCTTATATTTTGATGGAGTTTCAATATACGAAGAAGCTCTCAGTGTTTATATATTAGCCTTTTATTCAGAAATCTAGAAGCTTATGCGATGATCATCCTGATCCTCTCTTTGGAATTTACATATTTATCTCAATTATTAATCATACATGAATAGTATCTTTTATTTGAGACTTATTTGTTATACTGTCATGCGAACCGCTATTAAACATAGTCATGATTACTCGTTAAGCAATTCAAGTAAAATATTTATAAGAATTCAAAAATAGAGGACTCAGTTTAAGTTATTAATTTTGTCTTCAATTTTGATATGTTTGATGATATTATTAATATACATCCTCGGATCAATGATTTTTATATTGGAATAACATATGCTTTAAAATTACCTTGAATTCCTTACTCCGACAATTTTTTTATTTAATCACATTGCATCGAAATTTCTCATTGATGAATTCTTACTTTCGCGTTATATTTTAAGGTTTTAGAACGCTTTTTATATACACATTAAGCATAGATTTCTTTATCATCAAAATAATTCAAAATAAGCAATGAGTTGATTGGTATTTATCACCATGTTATTACCTTCATTAATGGGAATTTTACCTATTTCTCGTGTATGTTTTAAGCTTATAGAACGCTTTTTATCTACACATTAACGCATCAATTTCTTTTTACTCCAAAAAATCTCAAAATAAGCAATGAATTTGATTGGTATTTTTCCACATGTTTTAGATACTTCTAAAAATGAATTTAATTTTTCAATGATTATCAGTTATTACACGACTTCACCAACGCGTTGATCCATACTTCATCATTATGATTTTTTTTGTATACGTCAATTTGGATGTTGCTCATTCTCAGATACTTACCATTTTATTATAGGTGATTATTTTTTATAAAGTCAATTTTGATTTTGGCTCATTCTAGATCTTACCATTTTATTATAGATTTTTTTATTATAAGTCAATTTGGGATTTTCGTTATTCTTGAATTTCATTTTTTCGAGCTATTGATTTAAATAGGACTTATTTTTCTTCTAAATTTTTCTATTCTTCTTGAAAACGCTCTTTATCTAACAATTTAGAAGTTAGACCCTCATTTGTTCTCATTCATAATTTCCATCTCGAAATATATTAATTTGTTTGAACAAGGTGAGCTTATCTTCATATATTTGTTCATTTTTATTTCCTTAATTTCTATATTATAATAAAAAAATATTATATTTCCCTAAAACTCATCGAGTTCTTCAATTTTGCTTCCTTAATTTCTGCTATCTGCTGTATTTTAAAAATTATTTTTGGATAACTTTTTTTTTCCTACTAAAATACCTAAAATAATAACAGATTCGGATTCCTCGCACTTGGAAACTTCTAAAGTCCATACCTTATTTATCTTAATGTAGTAGAAACCAGATGATTTAACACTTTACAATTTGAAATGTATTTTCGAATCCGATTAGAATTTTTTTCCGGGAATTCTGGGAAAAAATTCTGGAATGAAAAAAAACGGGTTTTTTTTTAACGAATTTAGAATTTTTTTGCACTTTTCATATGTACGAATATGAAAATTTCGAAAATTGTCAGAGCAGATTTTTTAAAACTAACTTCTTTTTAAGGTACTTAAATCAATTTTTTTATTTTTTACAATGTTATAAAAAGTTATTATGTATTATTCATTAGTTTTGGGTGGGTCACCTTAAGGCGACCCGCTCTTAACTTCAATAGAAGTAAAAAAATTATATATACATATTTTTAAATTTGATGTCTAAATTAATTGCTTAATTATTATTTATTAATTATTTCATTTTATTATTAATTATTGATTATTTTATTATTCAACGATCCTATGTTGTTGTTGTTCTTTGCTGTTTAGTCAATTGAGTAGAGGACTGTTTTTTTCTTCTTGTTTCTTTGCTGTTTAGTCCATTTTATTGGAATGTGTTTCTTTGTCATTCTGTGTTTTAGTCCACTTTAAGTGACTGTTTTTCTTCTTGGCACTTCTGGTTAGCTACTTAATTAAATTTCCATTATTAAAAAACTTGATCCTAGTCTGGGATTAACCAGAAACTTTAATCTCTTAAATCCAACGCTCTATCACTCGTATAGACGGCACTACTAAGAGTGCTTGATCTGTCTACTGTTTTTTAAAATATTCTATTTTTTAAAATTTTTTAAAATTCAGTTCCGTTTTAGAATATTCACTTTTAGGAGTAAAATACATGGAAGCAAATGTACTTATTTTTGCAATTTTTCCATTACAATTATATTCATACAAATTTCTCAAAAGGGTGGCTATTTATTAATGTATATATCCTTCATAACTTTTCACATATTTTTTATGAAACAATTTTATTAAGCAGGTAAAATTAAAGATTTTTGGGACTACTCTATAAAATTCTTGTAAAATCTTTATGTAAGTAGTAGACAAACTGCTCAGAGACCCGAAGACGACATGTAACCTCGAACAAAATTAAAAAATTTAGTCTTCACGATCTTCAACGAACCAAAACTCTTTCCAACTTCCACTCCCGTAACAAACCTTTACAATTTGTATGGTAAACGGGGAGCGAAGGTATCTCCGGGCCATCTGCCGAGTATGGTACAAAACCGATGGGCTGGTAGCCAGTCTTACATACTACTTATATATATTGTAAGATTTCAAATTAATAACAAGACTCAGCGCAGAAGAGACGCAGGTGGAGAGAATGGTGGGACAGTATGGATGGAAGATAAGAAATATTGCAGGAGAGAAGTTGATAGATTTCTGTTTAAGGAAGGAAATGAAGATCATGAATGTTTTTTTACGACAGAGGACCTCACATAGGTTCAACAAGATATAGATGGAACAATATCAGAAAGAGAATCGACTCAGTTCTATTATGACTAATAAATTTCGTTCTGTAGAGGCATAACTAAGAAATGTGAAAGTGATACCTGGGTAGCGAATATTATAATTCGGACCTAGTATATTATTACTGACGACCTGAGAGGAAAGACACAAAGAGCGTGACCTAGAAGAAGGGAGAGGCAAAAAGAGGGAAAGCAGTATTGATGAGAAGGTGGTTGAAAAATAGAACTAAACAGACAGGCTCAGTATATGGAGGTAAGAAATAAACAGAAGAGTGAAAAGAAGGATAAAAGACAGCAAAGAGAGAGGTGGAAGGAATTATGGAAGATGGTGAGCGGCAAAAAGGAAGAGATTTTTAACTACAAATAACGCTTAGAGGATCAAAGAGGAATTGCTGCAATATCAAGAGACTAACAGGTGAACTTTTGTGGAGATCACAGAGCCAAAACAGGAGATAAACGGAATAACTTTCAAAGAACTGTTAATTAAGATGTGAATGAGCAAGTGCGGGTTGGGAGGAGCAAGAAGAATAGTTGAAGGAGGGAGGAGGAAGAAAAGGGGAGGTCACATATGGAGGAGTTGGAGGTGACTCTTAGAACAATGAAGATTCGGAAGATGGGATACCCATTGAACTAACAAAAGAGGAAGGAGAGGAAAATGAAAGAATTCTGAAATTGTTCAATAGGAGTTGGAACGAGAGAGAAAGACGGAATACTTCAGAGAACCGTTAAATGTGAATGAGCAGGTCGGAATGGGACGGAGAAGAGATAGTTGAAGGAGGAGAGGATGAAGAGGGAGGAATCATATGGGAAGGAGATTGGACGGTGACTCTTGGCAACAATGAAGATCGGCAGATGGGTACCCATAACTACAAAGAGGAGGAGGCAAAATGAAGAATTCTAGAATATTCAGTAGGTGTTGGAACGAGAGCAGAGTAGTACCAGGGGGTTGGGGAAAGTCAATCATAGTTCCAATAGAATAAGGGAAAAGATACAGGGGAGTGTAACAACTTCACGGTTAACATTCTTGTTGGAACACTGGGCATAAAGAGAATACTAGAGAACACTGAGGAATGGTAGTCAGAGCTCAGACTGGGAGAAGGGCAGCACGGATATAGAAAGAACAGAAGCAAACGGATCTCTTGTTCGCCGTTTGAGAATTGACGTTTAGAAAATATGGGAATATAACGTAAACAGCATATGTAGGCTTTCATAGTTCTAAGAAAAGCTTTTGGTTCAGTGCCTAGAGAAGGGACATGGAGACGTGCTAGAGAGAGAATATGCAGTGAGAAAACAAGAGTTGAGAGGGGCCCTGAAGTTCGTGATAAGAATAATAAATGTTAAATGTAAGAACGAATATTGGAAATAGGATTGGCTTTAGGTGAGAACTGGAGTCACAGGGAAGCATCGCTTTTATGAAAAGCTTTGTTTGTAGCATATTCTGGATGTAGTGATAAAGAAGCGTAGAGAAGATAAAGGAGTTAGGATGATATTCTGGCATCGCTGGAGCGAAGAGAAGATAGGCTGGAGAGGTGGAAAATGCTCTTGCTAATAGGTTAGAGAGCCGGCCCTGACTCATGAAACACATAAAGACTGAGATCAATTGTGGTTAGTACGGGGAGAGTGAGAGTAGATTCTGGAAGGGGACCTCGAGATATAGCATGGTGGAGGAAATACCAAAATAACTGGTGGAGTATATTGACAAGAGGAGGGGAAATGTACAGGAAATAACAAATAGATACTCAGTATGGCGGGAAGTGTAACGAGGCGGGTACCCCATATTGAAGATAGACAAACAGAGCTATGGAGGTGGGAAAGGGTGATTATTCGAACGACGAAGGATTAACAGCCGTCTGCTAATATGTGGCAGAAACATTGGGTACGACCACAAGAGAGGAATAGATTAGAATACAGTCGGCCAGAGATGTAGGTTTTAGCGAAGGATAGTGGAAGACTAGAGGAGAACACGACAAAAGAACTTAAAATTAAAGGAGGATGAGTAAAGGCTATATGCTAAATAACAGGATGCAGCCCAGGATTGAGATCGGGGGACACGATAGGAGAGGATGCAGGAGGAGAGAGGCGGCCATGAGGAGATGGGTGGAGACAGTAGGTGGACTCGATTGAGAAGACATGGAAGCATATCGATGATGGAGAGAGAGAGAGAGTCCTGGTGGATAGAGGAAGATGGACAAGAGCTCTGGCCCCTTTGACAGGGTCTTGACCTTTCTGGGATGCTCGTCAGTAAGTTAGTAAATCTGATTATATATATATCTATATAATATGTATATATTATATAATATATTATATATAATATATATATTATATATTATAATATATATATATATAATTATGATATATATATTATTATATATATATATATCATTGGACTCGATTGTTTTATGAGCTTTGCTGCCAACTACTTTTCTAGCAGTTGATTAAAAAAAACTAATTCCTTAGTAATGACAGCCGCCTTCGTATTGTCAGCCCACTACTGAACCTTTCAAAGGGTTATTTTCAATAGGTCAGGTATTCTCTCATCTGAATAGTTATGCCATAAACTAACACTAGCAATATTAGCTTCGTGTCAAATCCAAGATTTAAAGTTTAAAAGTGGGCTCATCAATTAACAGTGACAATAAAACTACTGCAATGACGAAAGGAGTCCAAGGAAATTGTGGTGGATTCTATAAAGGCCCTCCAAAAAGATGGCCAAATGCCATGGACTGATTATGCATTCTGAAAGAGTCCAGATGACTTTTGATTATGAATCTCAACTGCACTTACACGACTACAAGCGAAGATTCGATGGATATGGAGGATTCTCAAATTTTTTGACCGACTGAAAAGTCTTTCAGCTGGAATCTCAATTTGTAACTTCTGTTTTGCGTTTTCATTTTTTAAATACAGGCACCCACTACCATGATCAGCACATCAGTAGAAAGGACTCTTCAGTTTTGGGTAGGTTATATTCATTCTCCTAAAAGAGGAAACTGTCTCATGAAATGCTTAGCAGTTTGATTATGTCGTTAAAAGGAAATTCGTGATATAGAGAAAATCAGGTCCTTAATCCTGTAGATCTCATCAGTATTTTCTGGTTTTGTGAAGGCTTTTATATATATATATTTCTATTAGATATGTTAATTATACTAATATATCTATATATATATATATATATATATATTATATATTTGCATATAATATATTTTTTATATATATACTATAATTATAATCATAATATATATATAATATCTACAAATTATATATATAGTTTACTTACGTATATACATTGTCTTAGACATTTAAAAGACGAGCCACATGCTAATGAGTTGGTAGCTACCCTGTCGTAGAGTTGATTTTTATTTAGTCTTTTTTTTACCACTATGAGTGTGTTATATTGAATTTTATGCATTTGGCGCAATGATGGCACATTCAAACATATTCGTTATTGCCAATTACGTAACAATTTTAGAATTGCATCTTGGGGTGAAGGGAGGAAGGTTATGATTTAAATTTTTATGTAACTGTTTCTCACTGTTTCAGAAACTCCAGAAACGCACAAACGACTTTCAAAATACCATCAATAAGGGGTGGGAGGGAAGCAATTTATAACACTAAAAATAGCAATACATATTACTATTTATTACGATTTTAGTGTTAAAAATTCTTTTCCCTACGCCCCCCCACTTATTATGTATGTTTGAAATGTTGGTCGATCGCTGTTAAGATTTTATTTAAATAGTCTGTATTTCATTACATCTAACCTTCCCCCTCACCCCCAAGATGCAGAATTCTAAAATGTTATATTGCATAACGAATAGTTGAAATTTGCCATCATCGCCAATATCGTATAAAATCAATATAAAACACCAAGGGCTTAAAAAAAAATATAAAATATATATATATATATATAATTATATATTATATATATAATAAACTATTATTATATATATTTATATATACTTATATAATATAATATATATTACTATATATATACTAATATATATATATACTTAATATATACTTAATATATATATATATATCAATAATATATATATATATTTATTATATATATATATATATATATACTTTATACTATATATAATAATATATATATTAATAATAATATATGTATAATATATTATATTATATATATATATACTATTAATCTATTTATATAATTTAATATATAAGTAAATTTAATTAATCTTCTTAATTTTAAAGTATCTAAGATACATGTTCGTCTTCGGTATCGCCAAAGAACAGTAGAGTATCGGATGTATCAGGTATCCGATAAAGTAAATTTTTGTTGTATCGATGTATCGGCATAGCTTAAGCAATTTTTTTGTATCGATGCCCATCAGATATTACTATATTATTAATTATATATATATCATAATTATATATATATATACTATATATATCATATAATATATATCATTATATATCTATATAATTTATCAATTTCTTATCAATCTCAGCTATGATATACTGATATATATATATATATATATATATTATATATATATATAGGGACCTTTCTCTGTTTTCCTTGGGTCCAGTTTTTGAATTTTTGTTTTTTTTATTTAATATATTGGCTACTATATGATACCAACAATGAATTCAGTGGTAACGGAACATGATGAAAAAATATATAGGACCAGTTCCGTTTTACGAATAGCGTAACGTTTAATTTAAAGTTTTTTTTTTTAACTAAGGAATACCCAAGGGGTAAACCGAAGAGATGGCAGGAGTCGGGGTCTCGGCCTTCCGGGCGAACGACAGTGGGTAGGACTATTTCCCCCCTCCGGCGGAGGTTTCCCGGAAACCCCCGCTCTTTGAGTATTTGGGCTGTCGCGGGGGTTCCTCAACGTCCCTCCCTACAGGGTATGGGAAAACGTCCCCCCCTCTGCCCCCGTCGGCTCGAGCCCCTAAGTTTTTATTTTCTTTTCATTTCTTTTATTTTATTTTATTTTTCATTTTTTAAATTTTTTGTAATAAGCTTTATACCTGATTCTAAATATGTAATTGGTTTCTGTAAGTGTCGTACTTTTTTGAGATATTTCAATTTATGAATATATATATATACTATATTATATATAAATATAATTTATATATATATTATATATATATATATCATATACATATATATATATTTATATTATATATCATATATATTAGTAATATATTATATATATATATATATAATATATATATATTACTAATATGTATCTAGTATATATATGTAGTTCCACTGTTTTAGGTTGGTCAGTTTTGAATTCTTCTTCAAACATTCGCGTTACTGACTCAATCCCACTTTTTCTTCGGGGTCTTCCCGCCGGTCGGTTTCCAACACACTCGCCACCTTACATTCGCTTAAGCCACCGGCTATATTCATCCTTCAATGACCAAACTATCTCAACTTACTTTCATTTTGTCGCACTTTCCCTTTCTTCACACCACACCACTCCTCCTAATACGTTCCATTCTCTCTTATCAATTCATCTCCACACCTAGCACACCCTAAGATTGTCCATTCTGAACACAATTGAACTTTAGATCCTATACTTCTTATCCAGACCATAGTCTCACTACTATACAATAGCACAGCGGTAACAACACGTGACCTTCATGTAACCCTAGCACACCTCAACGACTTAGTCCTTTACCTTCACCACACGATTTAATTGCACAGCACCTTACCTGCCCATTCACAACTTTCCTACTACACTCTGCATCGTCCGTTTCCCTTTTCATCCAAACATGATACCCTAATGATTTAAACTCAGCACTTGTTCCAGCTGCCTCACCATCATCTAACTACTATCCACTGCGGAGTGTCACTCACTCAAACAAATCCTATACTCGTATCACGTTACCTTTCGCCCCTTCTTTTCACACACCCTGCATCTCTCTACCAATCCTCTTTGAGGTGAAGTGCCGTAAGAGGCACACAAACAATCATCCGCTACAATAGGTAGGCACCCTCCACTCATCTCATTCTCCACCATTCTAACACCACTTCTGCCATCCCCACCTCGAATCTTTCATACCCCATCCACTATACAAATTGAATAACCAAGGAACATAACACAACCCTATTAACTTCCACATTAAATTTTTTTTTTTTTTTCCTAAACCAGGAATCGCCATTGACACCATTTATTCTTAACACGCTTCACTATCGTCATACATACTTTTGACTCATTCAGAGCCCTAACACCAACACGCATATGATCGACTAACACTGCCATAAACCCTCCCTATTAACTCTATCATACGCTTGTTGCAAATCCATAAAACCTAAATACAATTTATTCTTCTTTGCTCCCTCATTTTCTCAATCATTTGTTTTCAATGTTTCAAAGATTTGATCACACATCTCTACCACTCCTAAACGCACCTTGTTCTGCACCAACCAGTCCTTCAGTCACTTGACGCACTCTGTCGATCAAAATACCAGCACATATACACTTCCCTACAACACTCAATAAACTATATTCCCTATAATTTCTACAGTTCCCTTTTCCTTACCCTTATATAAGGGTTACTATTACTGCTGCCTCCAATCCTTTAAACTATACCCATCTATAACGCCTTTATTACACAACTTCCAAATCAATTCAATCACAATCTCGCCATCCGTTCTTGATCATTTTCACAGTAATTTCATCTAACCTGCAGATTTAAATTCTTCAACTTTTCACTCTACCCTTACCTCCTTCTTACTAATAACCTCACCCCAAAATACCTATTCCTTCTTGCCCATCAAACCCACACACAATTTCACTATCACCTCTTCATTACGTTAAATTGTGCAGATTTCGAAGTGTTCTTTCCACACTCCTCTCAGACCCTTTCATCAGTTACAAAAGCACATCCCTTATTCATTCTTCTAAGCAGATTCCCCTTATTCTCATTCCTTAACCTTTCGCGCTTCACCTTCCAGAAGAGCTTCCTATTCCCTTGTAAGCCCCATTCATCCTCTCAAACTGTTCATTTAACCTCTTGTTCTCCTACGTATACACCTTTTAGTATTTTCTTTTTTCCTCCTATATATGCTTCATCTCTTTAGTCTTTCATCACAATCTCACACGCTTCTTTTTCCTTTAAACCGCTTTCATCACCTCTTCATTTCACCACTCACTGTTAACATTTCTTACTTTCTACTTTAGCACATCCACATACACTTTCCTTTGCTCTACTATAACAATTGCTTCTATCATTTGCCCCCAGATTTGTTCCAGTACCAACTTGTTCACATTCAACGTCTCACTAAGCGAGCGCTACTTACATATTTAATCTTATTATCTTGCTCACCTCTAACTCTCACTCTTAACTATTACCTACTTCTTATGT
Source organism: Trachelipus rathkii (assembly GCA_015478945.1). Lineage (NCBI taxonomy): Eukaryota > Metazoa > Arthropoda > Malacostraca > Isopoda > Trachelipodidae > Trachelipus > Trachelipus rathkii. Next base: position 2,014 of record JABUQX010134344.1, on the reverse strand, counting down.
ATCACCTTCCTTTCCACTCCAAGCCCCACTAACTGTATTTTACATTAGAACAACATAAATGATCCGCATAACCCTTTCCTAAACCCCTAACTGATTTAACATCCAACAATACTTCAACATTCCTTCTTCACCAATAGTAAATCAATATACTTTTCACTTCGATACCATTCTCTACCAACACCAACTCATAGTAATACATATGCAGATACTCTTGCTGTGTAAAGCAGAGTATACTTACACCATCCTTCTTCTTCACAAGAAATTCAATCACTTCCTACCATTATCATTTTCTCCCGCCACCCCAAAACCCCGCTTACCATCCTTTTATTGTCACCTACTCCAACCATTCAGCGTCCCCAAAAACTATCATCTGAAGTCGTTACTACCCCATCTAGAAATCATTCAGATTATCCCAAAATATATAGATATGCCTAATAGATATAATATATAATAATTATATATAATATCTAATCATATATATATATATATATTTTATATATATTATATATATATTTATATGTTATATTATATTAATATATATCTATATATAATATATCATATATAATATAGGAACTGTTTCCTTTAAAAGAAGGATGTTAACCGATATATAGCGAACGAGCGATGTAATCGACTTTTTTTTCGATTATGTCAAGGCAATTAGAGCAGTCAAGGAGGAATGACAAAAGATTTTTTTTATATAACCTAAAGGAATATCCAAGATTAAATCGCCAAGATGGAAAGAGTCAGGGTCTCTCGGCCGTCGGCTCGAGGGACGACGGGTGGACTTCGTCCCCCCCTCTGTCCCACGTCGGCTCGAGCCCCTTAAAAAATAGAATAAAAAAAAAATCTTTAAAACAAATGAACAGATAAAATTAATTGATATAATATTGCCACATGTGGCAACTTTTTCTCTTTCTTCTATTGGCAGTTTAGTTAACCGTCAAGTGCATGTTAGACGATTAATGGTCAGCGTATATTTCACTATCTCTATCTTACTGTACACTTTTAAAGGAAAAGTGCCTAATATATATATTATATATATAATAGATATGGTAACTATATATATATATACTATTATATATACTATAATATATACTAATATATCATATTATTATACTATATTATATATATAATTATATATACCTATATATATAGGAACTTTTACATTTTCGGCAGCACTAATTTTTTAGAGTTCATTTTCGTATTTGATGGTCTCGATTAAATACGAAAATCCATACCTTCTGATCTCACCCACCCTATAATCCACGCACCCCGATCACATGAATCGAACCTATAATATGGCTCATTATATCCAAGCTCCATAATATACTATTATAATTAATTATTATTATATCTTATAATATATATATATATATAGATATATATATATATATTATATATATATATATATATAGATATATATATATATTATAATTATATATAATATTATATATATATATAGTAATCAAATGTTTTTGTATAAGATTTATAGACTACGAATAGATTGTTGCGAATTTAAATGCCCAAAAGTCTCATCTTTGGAAATTTATGGTTTTGGTATTCCACTAACGATACCCACGGCGTAAGTCCCGCCCGATGTACAGGAGTCGGGTCTTCGGCCTCTTAGGTGGACGGACGGGGCGGACGTAATCCCCCTCCGGGATGGTCTCCAGGAACCCCGCTCTTTGTCTTGGTGTCGCGGGTTACTCCGACATCCCCTCCGGGGTATGAAGCGGTCCCCCCGCTCACGTCCCCATCGCATCGAGCCCCTTAAAGGTAAATACTCTTATTTAGGGGGTCGTTGACTCCCACTGTCGTAAGAATTAGCTCTAACTTTCATGATCCAATGTGGCGTAAACTAGTCTGATTACACTTTTTATGATAGCTGTTGGTAGCTGCCGAATAACTGATGAATATATATATATATATATATATAGTACTAAATTACTATAAATTCTAGGCCTCCATATACGTACGTAACCTACCTATTAATATAATATAGTATATATATATA
>JABUQX010134343.1:25000-30524 GCA_015478945.1 Trachelipus rathkii | reverse complement strand
CATGCGCTGGTTCAGTTCAATTTTGGGTGTTTAACCGTTTTCGCATTTATCATTGAAGTAACGCTTTCGCGTTTTCATTGCGCCGCTTCATATATATTAACTAACCTTATATAACCTTATATATATATATAATATAATATATATATATATCTATATATATATATATATATAATATATATATATATATATATATATATATATACTATACTATATATATATATATATATATATATATATATATATATATATATATATATATATATATATATATATATATATATATATATAACATATATATATATATATATATATATATATATATATACTGCTGCTCATATATATCGGACTATATATATATATATTTGTTATAACACACTAAACGTGTCAGAAGTTATAGTTCAAAAAACCCAAAAGGTAGCAAAATTTTTATTTTAGCCTGGACGTTTCGTGAACGTTATTGTTCACTTCATTCAACTTATCATGGATTCATGCTAGAAGCTGAGATAAGTGAACAGTATTACGAAACCTCCTACCACATATAATTTTTGCCACCTTTTGTTTTTTTATACTACCTGTAATAACATTCTTATATATATATATATATATATATATATATATATATATATATATATATATATATATATATATATATATATATATATATAATATATGCTGTTCTAACTAACCAAAATGCCAGCAATAATAATAATATAATAATAATATTAATAATAATAATAATATGTATAATATATGTTTATAATATATATAATTTATAATAATAATATGTATATATAATAATAATAATAATATAATAGTAATAATACATAATAATAACAATAATGTAACAACCTTCTTTCAACAACCAACAAGAATACATGAATCTGTGTAATAATAGCAGTAATAATAATATATGTAATATATATGTAACCAATAATATAATAATATATGTATATGTATGTAATGTATATGAGTTAAACAGATCATGCTAGCCAATGTCATCAATAATAATAATAATATGTTTATAACCAATGATACAAATATTATAGGAAGCGTATTACTGTATATATGTATATAACCAACAGCAGCAACCTATATATATATAACCATATGCTGGTGCTAACTGTATATATATATATACTATATACTATATATATATATATATATATATATATATATATAACGCTGATAAAACTTGATACATCGATATAATTTTAACATAAGTGAATCGATTTCCAATTGACATTTTCTGAAATATCGAATACCGATTTATCGATATTTTTTATATATATGGATTCAAAAATCATATATATATATATATATATATATATATATATATATATATATATATAATAACTTATATATATATATATATATATATATATATATATATATATATAATAATAATACCGCTCATGTAATATTAATAATAATAATATGTATAATATATAATATATAATATATATATATATATATCTTATAATAATAATAATAATATGTAATAACAATAATATTATAACTCAATAATATATATATAATCAAATCAATCCTAGCAATAACCAATAATAATAATCATATCTTATTTATATAACAATAATATAATATGGCAATATCTTTAAATAATGCTAACAATAATAACAATAATATGTAATAATAATACTTAATAATAATATGTATATGTATGCCGATAATACAGCATATATGTATGTATAATAATAATAATAATAATAATAATAATAATATCAACAATATGAAAAATGTATATGCTTAATAATAATAACAATATCTTCTTCCTTCCTTCTTCTTTCCTATAATATGTATAATATGTATAATAACATTTATATAACATATATATATATATATATATATATATATATATATATATATATATATATATATATATATATATATATATATATATATATATATATATATATATATATTGAATAACAAATATATATTTATATATAACATATATATATAATATATATATATATATATATATATATATATATATATATATATATATATATATATATATATATATATATATATATATATATATAGGCTATATTACAAATTTGGTTTCAAAATAACAAAGGAAAAAAGGATTGCAATAGGAAAAAATATTTAAATAAATATTCAAAATTAAATAAAATATGAAAATTAAAAACAAATAGGAAATAATAATTATAATTTATAACAAAATCATAAAATAGTTAAAAATAGTCTTTTTTTCCAATTTCATTTTTATTCACTATATAATGATGTATATCCGTTCTTTTAATTAATAAAAATGGTTCCATTTTTTATTTGTAAATTTAAATTTAATTTTAAATATATATTTTAAAATTATTTATTCTGCTTTTTTTTATTTGTTCTTGTCAATTAAAGTGCATTAATATATATATATATATATATATATATATATATATATATATATATATATATATATATATATATATATATATATATATATATATATATATATATATATATATGTCAAACTTGACGCACGTTGCAGAAAGGACCAGAACGATGTGTAACTTTATTATGCAAATAACATTGCATCAGGGACACAGTATACAGCACTGTAATAGTGTTGGTGGTCCTTCATCGCCATAATTAAGGTAAATGACAAACCACGTAACTCCAGATTTAACGAATAGGGGAAGGTTATGGCGGGGGGCGTGTTGAGTACGAGGTCCATTTAGGTGTGAATTTAGCCGCAACAACCATGGAAAGGATTGCGCGTCGACAAACACGTGATGAATGTGTGCAGATTATTTCCCTCCGTGCCGAGGGGTACGAGCACCGTGAACTCGGTCGTCGGTTTGAGGTAGCACACACAACCATTGCACTGGTCGTTCAGCGTTGCTACGACATCCAGGAGCACGCGAGGAGGCGGGGCCAGGGCAGACCACGCGCCACGACTGGCGTTGAAGACCGTTTAGGGCGTATGCGGCCCGTAAGAAACCGCCATCCAAGAGCAAGGCACCTTCAAATACAGCTGCAAGAGGTACATGGAACTCGTGTGAGTGATAAAACAATACGTCGACGTTTCGCGGAACATAATTTGCGGCCACGGAGGCCGGACATGGGACCATGACACACCAGGGAGCATCGACAGGTGCGATTAACATGTGCCCGGGAACACCTAGATTGAGCCGTCTGCAATTGGGCGAATGTGCTTTTTAAGAATTAGTCCAGAGTCAGTCTCTACATCTCCGATCGGCGATCCAGAGTTTATTGACGACCTAATGAGAGGTATGAGCAATGTAACATGCGGGAGGTATTGCCATTTGGAAGTGAATCTCTCATGGTCTGGGGAGGCATATCTTTAACGGGTTGTACAGAGCTGCATGCCCTAGATGGTGGTTCCCTAATCGCCTCACGGTACATCGCAGGCATCCCTGACCCATATGTCGTTCCATATGCCTCCTATATCGGTGATGGTTTCGCCCTAATGCATGACAACGCGAGACCACACAAGGCCAGATTTGTCAGTGAATAGCTAACGAAGGTTCAAATCAAGACATTGGATTGGCCAGCATACAGTCCTGACCTAAACCCAATTGAGCATATGTAGGACATGTTGAAACGGCGGTTGCGACAGCTTCAACCACCTCCAGGAACCCTAAAGGCGCCGTGGCAGGCGGTGCGTCGCGTATGGGATCGGATTTCGTAGAGGACATTCGGTACTTCATTGAGAGCATGCTACGGCGATGTCAAGCATTCATCCGTGCCAGAGGTGGTCATACACGTTATTGAGTAACACCATCCACACAGGAACCTATCACCGCGATAACGTCCCACGTTGGTGGAAACGCATCGTCCATATACAGGAGACATTCACAGACCCCAGGCGATTCCTATGGCCCCTCGACAATCTTATAACTGTATAAAGTGTCTCCAATGCTATGTTATTTGCAAAATCAAATTGCAAAGAATTTTGGCTCTTTCTATAACCAGTTAACGTCATATGAGCCAGTGGTGCGTTAATTTTGAGGAGTAATATATATATATATATATATATATATATAACATACTGCTGCCTATATATATATATATATATATATATATACTATACCTTATATCTTATATACTATATATATATATATATATATATATGTATATATATCCCTTGGTGTTCAACTTTAGACATAGCATAGTGATATTGTGCATCCCTCCTTCCCCAGCATTAGTATGTGACCCAGTCACTTACATAACCTTTCAGTCTTCTTCCTTTCCTTTCATTTTTCGATTTGATTATCTACATTTCAATCCACTTCCTCATCATAGTTTCTATCTATAGTGGTATCTGGGTTTGGGTCCCACTGTTACTTATCATAGAAATGCTCATGCATGCTTAGGATTCCCGGTGCATGTTTGAGCACCCTACCCCCGATTATGAAGAAGCAAGTGACAGATAATTGATAATGGATGAATATATATATAATAATAATAATAATAATAATATGTATATATATATATATATAATATTAACAATACTGTTAATAATAATAATATAAATAACAAATTAATATATATGAAATATTTATATATATATGTAATAATATATGTAATAATAATATATGTTAAACAATATGTATAATAATAATAATAATAATAACTAATATGTATATATAATAATAATAATAATAATAACCAATAATAACAATAATATAATATATGTAATAACAACAATAATAAATATTTAATAATAATAATATGTAATAATATGTTTAGTAATATAATAATAATAATAATAATAATAATAATGGCTAATAAAATGCAGCTTGAAACCAACCTTACCACTATAAACTTTTGCAACTTTATCAGTTACCAATAATTAATTGTAATTATAAAAGAAAGAGAAAGCTTAATAATATATAATATGTATTTTTTTTATTCCTCTTTTATATTTAACATAAATATAATAATATATATATATATATATATAACCAACAATATATGTAATACGTAATAATAATAATAATAATAATATATATATATCAATAATAACTAATAATATGTATAACAACAACTATAAATATATTTAATGTATCTATATAGCCAACCTTAGTAATATATAGCGCATAATATGTATATATATATATATATAATATGATGATTTATAATAATAATAATATGTATATATAATAATAATATATATATATATAATATATGTAAATAATAATATGTATATATGTTTATATGTATATATAATATATTAATAATAATAATAATATATATATATAATATAATAATAATATAATAATAATATGTAATACTTTTTAATATGTATGTATATGTATTATGTATATGTTTATGTAATAATATAAAAATAATATGTTTATATGTAATATGTAATAATATGTGTATATATGTATGATAATATGTAATAATGTAATAATAAATAATAATAATAATGTATAATAATAATAAATATATTAATAATAATAATAATAATATGTATATGTAATATAACAATAATAATAATAATAATAATAATAATAATAATAAT
>JABUQX010134343.1:10000-15000 GCA_015478945.1 Trachelipus rathkii | reverse complement strand
CTGAGAACAATGAAGATTCGGAAGATGGGATACCCATAGAACTAACAAAAGAAGGAGGAGAGAAAATGAAAGAATTCTGAAATTGTTCAATAGGTGTTGGAACGAGAGCGAAGTACCAGAGGGGTGGGGAAAGTCAATCATAGTTCCAATAGAATAAGGGAAAAAAGATACAGGGGAGTGTAACAACTACAGGGTAACATTCTTGTTGGAACACTAGGCATAAAGGAATACATAGAGGAAACACTGAGAATGGTAGTAGAGCCCAGACTGGGGGAATAGCAGCACGGATATAGAAAGAACAGAAGCACGACGGATCTCTTGTTCGCCTTGAGAATTACGTTAGAAAAGGTATGAGAATATAATAAACGAGCATATGTAGCTTTCATAGTTCTAAGAAAAGCTTTTGATTCAGTGCCTAGGAAGGGACTATGGAGATTGCTAGAGAGAGATTATGCAGTGGATAAAAAGTTGAGAGGAGGAGCCCTGGAGAGTTTGTATAAGAATAATAAATGTAATGTAAGAACAGAATATGGGAATAAGAATGGTTTTAGGTGAGACTGGAGCAAAACAGGGAAGCGTGTTGTCAACAATTTTGTTTGTAGCTATCTGGTTGTAGTGATAAAGAAGGTGAGAGAAGATATAGGAGATTGACTGATTATTCTGGCATTGCGCAGCATGACTTGGTATGCTGTAGCGAAGAGGTAAGAATAGGCTGAGAGAGGGGTATCATGTTTTTTGCTAATAGGCTTAAGAGGCCGGTCCTGACTATGAACACATAAAAGACTGAGATCATTGTGGTTAGTAGGGAAGAAGGAAGGGGAGAGAGAGTAGATGTGAAAGGGACTGAGATATAGATGGTGGAGAAATGCAAATACTTGAGTGGAGTATTTGAAGAGGAGGAGGGAAATGTACAGGGGAAATATCAAGTAGAACTAGCCTCAGTATGGGGAAAGCTGTAAGGAGCAGGACCCCATACTGAAAAGAAGACAAATGAGTATGGAGGTAAAAAGGGTGATATTCGACGATGTTAACACCGATTCTACTATATGGGGCAGAGATATGGAGTACGACCAACAAGAGAGAATAGTGAATACAGTCGGCAGGAGATGTAGGTTTTTAAGAGTGATAGGGGAACGACTAGAAGAGACAGAAAAAGAAACTTAAAAATTAAGGAGGAGGTTGGAGTGAAGGCAAATATGTAAATAAGATGGATGCAGCCAGATTGAGATGGTGGGGACACCTGGGAGAGGATGCAGGGAGAGAAGAGTGGCCATGAGGAGATGGGAGTGGAGACAGTAGGTGGAGGACTCATTGAGAAGACATGGAATGCTGTCGATGCTGGAGAAGAGAAGAGGGAGTCCTGGAGGATAGAGGAAGATGGAGAAGAGCTCTGGCCCCTTTGACAGGGTCTTGACCTTTCCTGGGAGCTGTTGTAAATTTAAATTATATTTATATATAATTATATATATTATAATATATATATATATATATATATATATATATATATATATTTGTATATATATATTATATTATATATATATATATATATATATATATATATATTATATATATATAATTTTGAACTCGATTGTTTCTATTGAGCTTTGTTGCCAACTCTTCTAGCAGTTGATTAAAAAAATTAATCGCCTTAATAATGAGCCCCTTCAGTATTGTCAGCCATTTCTGAACCATTTCAAAGGTTTTTCAATGAAATAGATATATAGTTTTTGGTCATTTGAAGTGCAGACGTGTTTTTGAGTGCTCTCGCTTTGATAGTTATATTTATTTTATTTATTTGTTATTTATTTTGTATTAGCTGTGTTTAAGTGGAAAGTGTGTGTTTTTCAATCTTGTCTTTGTTTTAATTAAAGTTTTTTAAATCATATCAGTTGGTATACATTTATTTAGATTCAGTGAAAGTTTTACGGGAGTTTTTAAAAGTATAAGTTTCTAGTTTAAGTTTTTTTCTTTTTTGTCGTTTTATTTTTTTTGGTTTGCCGAATTTTTAGAGGGTATAACTGAAGGGTTACGTAGTTTGAGTTTTATTTTTTTTTATTTATTATACCAAAATCTGTTTTTAATTTATTTAGCACATTAAACCTTTTTAACTTAGGTTTAGCGTTTGATGAAATTTTATCCGATTTTCCTTTTGTTTTTTGGCTTTGCTCTTGTTTTGTGTGTGCGTGGTGGTGGTGTGCTGTGGAGATGGCAGATTTGCATAGGTGCGGGCTTTCTATTGACTTCACCAACATCGTGGCTTAAATTCTAACTCTGCTTCCGTGATACCACCTCTCTAACTCTAGCCCTAATCTTTTGCTCTTGTGTCTGAGACTCAAATGGCTAAGAATTCATCCTCTAACTCGTTTAACATATCCAACTATAACTTATTCATAATTTCCGTCTAAAGGGTAGAGTTTGTGCCTATTAAACATAAACACTCCTGTAACACGTCTCGTTAATCTCGAATCTCCTAACTTGGATGTTCTGTGGCTTAAAATCTTTCTTCCTTCTACTTACAATAATCTTGTGTTTCTGCTTACTGTTCTCCTACAGAACAGTTTATCACGCCCTTTTTTGAATATCTACTACTTCTCACGAGGGACTGTTATATCTTCTCATCCAAAAACTGAGGTCTCTATCTAGGGGATTTCAATGTACACAACCCTGAATGGTTGCGGGTCCTCTCATACTGATTTAGGTGCGGAGGAAGCCGGATCATTCAGCATTCTCAACGACTGGAGCAACTAATTAAGAAACCAACACACATTCCGTTATCGTCCCAACCAATTCTTGAACTCACTTGACCTATGTTTCACCACAGTCCTTCTCTCTATAAATACCCCACCTTCGCGCTCCTATTGGTAATCTGACCACAACCTTATATCTCTTAATTTTAATACTTTCTTCTCCAACAGCTCCATCCTGCCTTACTTCTTTCTGCACTTTGATCGGGCCGATTGCGGGCTTTCGTGCTCCTTACAATAACTATTAATTGAATGACTCTTCTTCTTTGGTGACGCTCGGCTTCTGCCTGACAAGGTGGGACTGTAATCGTTGATTGATGGCAGTTTCATTTCTTCTTCGACTTAATCTTTTTCTCTCCTCATAATCCATGTTTGATAGTACTTGTTTTCTCTGGCTATTCAGGCTAAAGAAAGTGTGTATTTAGAATGAAAAAAATTTTCGTTCTCCTATCACTCTCGTTAATTTTCATGTCAGCTAGGAAATCGTGCAGGGATACTCTTCGACGAGGAAAGCGGGACTATCATCAAACGAAAGTGCGCTGACATCCTTCTTTATCCAACTGATAAAACTCTTTGGCCACTTGCCAAAAATATCTCCCAAAACTTCTGTAATTCTATCTTTCCTCCACTAATTCGCCTCTGATGGATATGTTGCCTAACTCTCCAAACTGAAAATCCAATCTCTTCGGCCCTCCTATTTTCCTCTAACTCAAATCTGGACGATTTCTGCATTCCTCTTCCTTCTCCTTCTCTTCTCAGGTGGTCCTATGCCTTTGCCTGAGATTACATTTGATCGGGTGTATGGGGCTCCTGAATCTATGAACGTTAGGAAGCGGGTGGCCCGGATGGCATTTCCCCTCGAATTTTGAGGGAGTGTGCTTCCGTGCTGGCCCCTCCTCTCGCTCAACATTATATTCTCTATGCCTCAATACTACTGCTTTCCCACTTCTGGAATGCCGCACAAGTTCAACCAATTCCGAAAAAGAAATTCTCTAAACTTTACAGCTATCGCTCAATATCTCTCAGCTTTTTTTCTATCTAAGATCTTTGAAATAATTATTAATTCCCATTTCCAGATCATTTGGAATCTCAATTCGATTTCTTTCCGATTCGCCAGTACGCTTTCGGTGCTCGAGATCTAAATGTGATATACTTTATAATCTCACTGAGTTATGGTTTTCCACCCTCAGGAACTACGGGGAGATTTGCGTGGTGGCGCTTGACATACCAAAAGCATTGACCGGGGATGGCACGCGTCACTGCTCTCCAAGCACCCCTCCCTTTGGGATTTCCTCCTTCTCTTTGCTTACTATGTCTAGCTTTCTTTCAAATCGCTCCCAATATCGGCTAGTTGTGATAGGGACTTCTTCTTTCCTTTTCTGGTTCAATAGTGTGTTCCTAGGGTTCTGTCTTATCTCTACTTTATTCCTACTTTTTCATTAACGATCTTCTCGTCTGCACATCTAACTCAATCCACTCTTATGCCGATGACTCGACCCTCATTCTTCAACTCATTTCAATTGCTCCTTCTTTCACTTCTACAATTGCCTCACGTCTTCATCTTTCGATTTCATTCTTTCTGATTTGAATAGGGTATAACGGTGGTGTAGCCTAAACCTTGTGAATTTCAATTCTTTTTTGAACTCAAACTTCTACAAATCTCCCTCTCTTAAGACACTTAACTAACTTTCCCTATCTCTTTCGGACGGTTCTCTTCGTCTCTCCCTGTGACAATATAAACATTCCTTTGGCCTTAAACATAACAAAAAAGTCTTGGAAACCTTTCACATCACAATGGTTGCTAGGGCGGCCTCAAAGAAAACTGGGGTTCTGTTTAGACTGCAAGACTTTTTTTCCTCTTCCACCAGGTTACTCCAGTTATACAAGGGGTCTCATCCGCCCTTGTATGGAGTACTGCTCTCATATCTGGGGGGGCTCAGGGTTTCACCCGGCTTTTGGATAGGTCGAGTCAAAGGCTAAAAGCAGTATCACTGTCCTGTACTTTCTAGTTCACTTGACCCTCCATCTTTGCGGCGCGATGTTGGTGCTTTATCTCTTTTCTATAGGTACCGTAGCGCGCAGGTGCTCGAGGGAACTTTCCACTCGCGTGCCGCTTCCTTTAAAGACGCCCTCGTAGCACAAGGGGTGCTGTGTCGGCACATGAGTTTGTGTTGATGTAGCAACTCCAGACTAGTTCTCTGCGCGCCTCCTTCTTTCCTGCCACCTCTGTTTGTGGAATTCTTTCCATCTTCTGTT
>JABUQX010134343.1:0-5000 GCA_015478945.1 Trachelipus rathkii | reverse complement strand
ACACTGATATTGCGCTTACGCCCTTGTTGCTTGATCTGAGTGGATGAGTTTAAGCCTAACGAGAGTTGGGTTCGAGCGTGATGACGTAATCTTGGCAGTAAGATTACGATCAGTGCGCGAGAGCGCACATCCATCTTACATATTATTATTATTATTATTATTATTATTATTATTATTATTATTATTATTATTATTATTATTATTATTATTATTATTATTATTATTATTATTATTATTATTATTATTATTATTATTATTATTAGGTTGAAGAAGTGGAAACACTTTTGAGTTGTTTTAAAACCCCTTCTACGTATCCTTCGTCACCTTCAGCGTCTCCTCTTCCGTCAGCGTCTTGCATTGCGTTCGAATCCGATTCAGTCTCCTTTAGAGACTTTTTGTGTCTGTCTGTGGTTTACCCCCTAGTCTTCTACAGTCGCAGCAGCAGCAGCACGTCTCAGCCTCCGGTTCCGGCCGCGATTCCGGTTCCGGCTCCGGTTCCGCCTCCGGGTCCGCATCATCGCCCCGACGCAGGGTCCGGTAGATAATATGTGCGCGCGTGCGCACACATTATTATTATTACGTCGAAGATTCGATTTCCGAAGGAAATCGAATCTGAGTCAGCGTCCCTGTAAGGGATCGTTTTACCTCCGACTTCGGATTCCACTTAAGTGGTTGCTTCTTCGCGTCGGTTCTGAGTCAATATACATCTACATGGGGTAGGGTCATCGTATTCAGGTTGTTGGAAGGTGATGAGCAGGGAGGTATCCTCGTCGTAGACGAGGTTACGTTCCCCGTGGAGTCCCCCAGAGGGGACCCACCCCGGTAAAATCAAAGTTCGTAATTGGCTGAAATTTGGTGAGAGGATTCAGAGTTGAGTTTCTAGAAAGACTTGATATGTGAATCTGTGGAGTTGGCTCCGGCACCGGTGCTGGAGCCACTGCGGTGCCGAGTTAATAAACATTCGTATAACAACAATGTTGGTGTCCTTATAAGGGTTATCGAGGTCGTAGAGTTCGAATATGATGGTTATAAGTCCGTGTAGGGTGTCTAGGACCCCCCATTAGGGGGGTCTCGACTGAAAAAAGAGCACAGAGTGCAAAAAACAAAGGAGGAATGAAGAAGGATGAAAGATGAATGAGGAAGGAAGAAGAATGAGGAAGGTGGAAGAAGAATGAGGAAGGAGGAGTAGGAGTTGACAGCTGCACCGGTGCTGGCTCCGGTGCGGTGCCGAGTTATTAAATATTAGTGTAATGATACAATGTTGGTGGCCTTATATATGTTATTGGGTCTGTAGATTTCGAAAATAATGGTTTCAGAACCATCAAGAAATAAAATTTCTTATTCTTTTTATGTTTATAACTTACAAATTTACGTTTTTACATACCCTAAAGCAGTAAATCACTAAATCAAACCACCATCCAACCACCATCCAGCCATCCTCCTGACCATCTGTGATCTATTGATCTATTGATTAAGGTCACATTTCGAGTATCATTTTGAATAAACATAACATAAAATCAAGTTCTTTATACAAAGATCAGACAATATATGCTGACGTAACAAAGTTTTCACATTAGTTGACATTGAAACATATGAACTATGAATATAACCCACAATGAGAAACTAGCCCATCTTAAACAAGAATAAATGGTTAACATTAACAAAGGACCACACTTAACACCAGTAAAGTAACTAGCAATTCATCCAAAAACGTAACTTATTCACACTTTGTCAAGCATGTCTCTAACATAACAATGTTAATTTTACAATTAACATGGTAATATTTAACTAAAATTTACTATAACATTGTGTAATTATCATACAGACCAGCGAAAGTATGCCTACATAACAACAACCAGACGAATAAACAGCCATCATCATCAATGTAGTCAATAATTCGAACATAGGAGGGAAGTAAAACAAGTTTTCATATTTTATAACATATAATTTTCATTGAAAAGAGTGTTATATAAATACATAAAAACATATAAATACATAAAAATATAAGTTTATTTTAAATATATTAATTCATCTAATCAGAGAACATAGGATTCAAGTTGGGTACGTTCTATATATCTCTCTAAAGATTCAACATCCTTTAAAAGGATGTAAGTATAAATGCCTTCAGCAACACTAAACCATTTTTCGGCATATTTTGATTCAGCAGCACTCATTCTCTCATACAGGAGAGAAGTAAACTTATCCAGGCTGATAGTTATTAATGCACTCCTGTACACTGTATTATACGGGAAACCACATGTTTCGGTGTAAATATCATAGATTACACCATGTGCTATATGTATTATGTCATCAAGTATGTCAACATCGTTAAGATGTGATGTTAATTCGTTTTTTATTTTAAGCAATGCTGTAATATTTTCAGATGTTCGAACTGTGAAACCTATACGCGTATGTCTGAAGGTCACACAATCGATGGGTTTCCAATAGTTGCGAACATCAAGGGTTTTAATACCGTCACATGATGAGAACGCAGCGTCTATTCTATTATGACCTCTCACACTGTCACCTCTGACAGATATTTCACTACTCATCGAACCATGGGATAACATACCCTTATCCTCTAGCCATGCAGCAGCGATGTCGATAATCTTGATGAATCCATCAGCACAAACGAATAAAGGTCTATTATTTGACTCTCTGGCAGGAATACAAGCAATGTATCGGTATCCATCAGGTTGACGATAAAATTTTATTGACACAACATTGGGAATAACGAAGCTCCTCGTGAAGATATCAGCAACAGATGTAGAGATGCGAGGAGACATCGTACCAGTACAGCGAAAAAATATCCTACTGAAGGAAATCGTATGCGTAAACAACCCTTATAGGTAATGGGATTCTTTCTTTCAACCAATCAGAAGAAAGTAAACAAGGAATACAACGCACCAACACAATCCACAGCAAAAACAGTGACAGTCACAAACACAACAACAACAACAACAACAACAACAACAACAACAACAACAACAACAACAACAACAACAACAACAACAACAACAACAACAACAATAACATAGTACAAAAATAAGTTCTTTATATACCAACCAACGAATATATGCTAACGTAACATTGTTTTTCACATTAATAAAGCTAACATAGCATTACCAGAACTAGGAATAATGTACAATGACAAAACCTAACACCCCATATGCCACTCCACACAACTAACAATAACAATACTTAACAGCGGTAAAGTACCTAGCACAGCATACAAAACGTAACCTATTCACTCTTTTTCAAGCATATCTCTAACATATCAATGTTAATTTTACATTAACAACTGATTTACGTAGCATTTAGAGTATCATTTCGGATAAACATAACACAAAATGAGTTCTTTATATACTAACCATCGAATATATGCTAACATAACAAGGTTTTCATATTAATATAGCTAACATAGCATCATATGAACTAAGAAAATAATGTACAACGACAAACTAACACAACTTAAGCAAGAATAAAGTGTTAACATTAACAAAGCTCCACACTTAACACCTGTAAAGTAACTAACTTTACATACAAAACGTAACCTATTCATACTTTTTCCAAGCATATCTCTAACATATTAACGTTAATTTTACATTGACATAGTAATATTTAACAAGGATTTATCATAATCTTGACCAATTATCATACAAACCAACGAATAATTGTAAACATAACAAAGTTTTATCCAAACATAACACAAAAATAAGTTCTTTATATACCAACCATCGAATATATGCTTAACCAACAAAGCTTTAGCTTCAATAAAGCTACCATATCATAACCGCAACTAAGAATAAAGGCAAACTTAACATACCTCGTGTATGAATAATCAGCTAACATCCTGAAAATTCCCTACTTGTCAAAGGTAAAGTAGCTAATAGGTCACACAATACTCGATATGTTCCTACTTTTCTCACATATCAGCAACAGGTAAAGCCGCATCATCTAACAAAATCCCTTAACAAAGTGACCAATCTATCAAAGATACCAACATCTGGAACTATGAATTAACACCATCTTCATCAAAGTGTCACTCGTTTTGAGTATAACATCAATTGTCCTATGAATAAACATAGACATTAGCAAAATTCTAGGGTAAACCTAACATTACCCAGCAAAAACTTAACCTAGGCTCACGTTTCTAACACATCATCGTCAGTTAACACAGTAATATCTTACAAAAACTCATCATTTCTCTAACAAATCAGTGTTATTTTCACATTGTCATAGTAATATTTAACATAACGTACTTAACTTACGAATAAACAGTTTTCATTAACCACGAGTATCTAAAGCAACACATTACTGCAGTCCCCTACCCGTCCCACCTGCCTGTGATCTATTGAACTAATGATTCAAGTCATATTTCAAGTATCATTTTGAACAAACATAACATAAAAATAAGTTCTTTATATACTAACCAACGAATATCTGCTTAACCAACAAAGTTTTAGCATCAATAAAGCTAACAAATCATAACTGCGACTAGGAATATAATGTACAAATGCAAACCTAACATACCTCACGTATGAATAATCAACTAACATCCTGAAAAATTCCCTACTGATCAAGGTAAAGTAGCTAACAGGTCACACAATACTCGATATGTTCCCACTTTTTGAGCATATTAACAACAGGTAAAGCCTTATTATCTAACAAAATCCCTTAACAAAGTGACCAATCTATCAAAAATGCCACCATCTTGAACTATGAATTGACACTATCTTCATCAAAGTGTCACTCATGTCGAGTATAACATCATTTGACCTATGAATAAACGTAGACATTAGCAAAAGTCTAGGGCAAACCTGACATTATTCAACAAAAACCTAACCTAGGCTCACGTTTGAAAACCCATCGGCGCTTGACACAGTAATGTCTTACAAACTCATCATTTCTCTAACGATCAGTGTTATTTCCCATTGTCATAGTAATATTTAACATAACGTACTTAACACGAATAAACAGTTTTCATTAACCACGAGTAT
>JABUQX010134342.1:45000-49259 GCA_015478945.1 Trachelipus rathkii | reverse complement strand
GGTAAATAATCCTAATACCAGGTCAAAAGTAATCCCCGTATAGACAAGAATCATTGTTATTATTTTATTTTTATTATTATATTTCAAACTGAAACATGCTGGATCGGCAAGATCCTTTAAGCAGGTTTAAAAAGAAATGTTTTTCCTTAACTTGTGATTCGTTGGGTAATGCCTTACTCTATATGACCTCGTATGTGATTGGTCGAGAATTATTTTATCTCTTTTGAAAATTAACGTTGTTCTTTAAACTTGTATTTGAGCAGGTGTGTGTTATTATCTTTTAGACCCAACTCATTTTAAATAATCATAGTCATTTTAGCTGTTAAGCGGTGCACAATTTATCTGATTTGTATTTAAAGTGTTTTATTTTTACTAATTGTATATCATATTTATAATAAATAGCTTACATTGAGGAATAATTATTAATTTCACTAGAATAGATAATAATTAATTTACTAGATTTATAGTAGATCACGTGAAGCCCACCCCGCAGAAGGCATGCCAACCCGCACCCAAGAGTGCTCCCGGCCGCCGCGTGCGCCCGCAGGCGCAATATTTCCGCATAGAATGATTTTATATATATATATATATATATATGATATATATATTATCATTAATAATAATATATATATATATATATAGTATATACAATATATATATATATTAGTATACTATATAATAATCGGCGGCGGTTGCGCGGAAATATTGCGCCTGCGGGCGCCAACGCGGCGGGCGGGGACGCACCTGCGGGTGCGTGGTTGGCTGCCTTTGCGGGTGTGGCTCATGCTGAGCCCTGGTGGTTAGCTTATGAACTAGTGAATTAATTATTATCTAATTCTAGTGAAATTAATAATTATTCCTCAATGTAAGTATTTATTATAAATATGACATACACTTAGTAAAAATAAAACACTTTTAATACAAATCAGATAACTTGTGCACCGCTTAACAGCCAAAATGACTATGATTTTTAAATTGAGTTTGGCGCTAAAAAGAAATTAAACACACACACACTGCTAAATACAAGTTTAAAGAAACAACCGTTAATTTTTCAAAGACGAGTTTAAAAACAATTCTCGCACCAATCACATACGAGGTCATATAGAGATAAGGATTATCCCCAAACAATCACAAGTAAGGAAAACATTTCCTTTTACCTGCTTAAAGGATCTTGCCGATCCAGCATGTTCAGTTTGATAACTATATTTATAAAAATAATACATAACAATGATTCTTGTCTATACGGGGATTACTTTTGACCTGGTATTAGGATTAATTACCCGTCCTACAAAAAGGCTTATTCCTAAATTTAGCTAATTTAGGCTAACGTAGTTATTGCAACCACATTTTACAGAAAAAAGGTCAGTTTGAAATATATTTTGAACTGGAATTAGCTTAAATCGCCTCGGGTTACAAAAAGGATTATCCTAAATTTAGACACTAAGTAGTTATTTCAACACAGTTACAGAGAGAGGTCAGTTTCGTATCTGTAAGGGGTGCGGGTTGTTGTGTTTTCTCGGGATGGATTGTCAATGTACATAGATAATAATTAATAATAATAAAGAAACCCGGAATTTATTTAAAAAACTTTGAAATATTTTTTAGTTAACATCGAGTGAATAATATAAAATGTAATTGAATAATTGTTATTTTTAAATTAAAACCTAGAATGATTTTAATAAAATACATGTTATGTTAGCAGAGAAAAACTTATTTTGTATTTTATACTTATTACATGCTAAAGATGGATTTTTCGTAAAAGCGTTAAGTCAATAGGAACAAAACTGGCATAGCTTGATGTAGAGGGGTGCTAGGGGGCTGGCCTTACTGATTTTACTGATTTATTGCCTTTCAAGTTAACTTTAAAATATTATGTTTTTAATAAAATTCATAGAAATTTAGTAAAAAAGTTACTAAACTTGATGTTATAAAAATTTATAAACAAAAAGTATTTACAGTTAATAATAAATTCTTTGCTCAAAGATAATGATTGATTTTTTATAGAAGTCTTAAGAAACTTTGAAATAATTATAGTTATATTTGAATGATAATATAAATGTACGTGGTTAATTAAAACATAAAATGTTTAATAAATTATCCGTTATATGTGTTAAGTGAGTGTGCGTGGGTGTGTGTGTATGTGTGTGTTGTGGTGTGTGTGTGTGTGTGTGTGTGTGTGTGTGCTGCAACTCGTTGGGTGTGTAAATCTGTGTGAGTGTGAGTAAATCTGTGTGTAAGTAAATCTGGTGTGTGAGTGTAAGTAAAAATCTGTGTGAGTGTAAGTAAATCTGTGGGAGTGTAAGTCACAAATCTGGTGTGACGTGTAAGGTAAATGTAAGTGCCTAGGACAAATGTAATTGTCATAGTGAATGTGTGTATGAGTATGTCATAGTGAATGTGTGTGTGGCCCGCCTGGCATAACTGTATAGTGTGATTGACTATGGTAAATTTAAGTGTCATAGTGAATGTGTGTATAAGTGTCATAGTGAATGTGTTGTATATGTGTAAGTGTTATGTCTGTGTGCGTATGGTGTGTGTGTGGTGTGTGTTGTTTGTGTGCGTGTGTGTGTGTGTTGTGTGTGTGTGCTGTGTTCTAAATAATAATACCAATAGGCATGAAGTAAATAACACTAAAGTGATAATAAAAATAAAATAATAAAAATAATAAAAATAATAATAAAAATAAATAAAAATAATAAGAAAAATGGATTAGAAATCGTAAATTTTCAAGTAAAGGGATAAAAAATATTACTTATAATGGATAATTCACATTAGTATTGTGCGTAGTTAAAACAATAGAAAAGCAGAAAGTTAAAGCAGTATAGCAGAAAGTTAAAAGTTAAAGGGCAGAAATAAAAGCAGTAAAAACATGAGTTAAACAGTAAAGCAGTTAAAACAAAAGCCATACTAATCCCCCTTGTTGTTAGGTCACAATCTCTATTGATTTACTGATTTACTGCTTTAAGGGAGTTATGTAAAATGTTAATGAATACTGTGAGTTAAAGCAGTTTTAAAACATATGAGTTTTAAAGCAGTAAAACAATGAGTTAAAGCAGTAAAAATGAAGTTAAAGCAGGGTAAAAACAGTAAAACAAAAGCTACTTAATCCCCCTAGGTGTTAGGTAAACACCTCTATTGATTTACTGATTTACTGCTTTAAGGTATGAATTGTTAATAAATATGTGAGTTAAAGCTAGTAATAACATATAAGCTTAAAACAGTAAAACATGAGTTAAAGCAGTATAACAGTAAAACAAAAGTGCATACTAATCCCCTAGGTGTTAGTTAACACCTCTTTGATTTACTGATTTACTGCCTTTGAGGTATGTATGTTAATAAATATGTGGAGTTAAAACGCAGTTTAAAAACATATAAGTTGAAAAACAGCTTTAAAACATGAGTTAAAGCAGATGTAAAACAGTAAACAATGCATTACCTAATCCCCGCTAGGTGTACGTTAACACCTCTATGATTTTACTGATTTACTGCTTTAAGGTATGTAAGTTAATAAATATGTGAGTTAAGCAGTAAAACATATAAGTTAAGAACAGTTAAAAACATGATGTTAAAGCAGAAAACAGTTAAAACAAGCCAATACTAACCCCTAGTGTTAGTTTGAACACCTTCTATTGATTTACTGTATTACTTGCTTTAAGGTCTGTAAAGTATATGTTTTTAATAAAATGTTTAAGTGTAAAATTAGGATGGGCTAAAATTGGACCCATGGAAGACCAAAGGGTTGGTTCGTGTGTTTATACATGTGTATAAGTGTAATTAAGTGTAAGTTGTCTATGGTGAGTGTAATGTCAAGTGAATGTTGTGTATAAAGTGTAGTGGGTGTGGTGTATGTGTGTGTGTTTGTGACCGCTTGTGTATAAGTGTAAATGTAAGTTGTCTTGGTGAAATGTAAGTTCATACGTGACATGGGTTGTTGTATAAGTGTCATATGAATGTGTGTATAGATAGTGTCATAGTGAATGATGCTGGGGTTGTGTGTGGGTGTACTGTGTGCTGTGTGTATATAAGATATAAGTGCTGTTATGTATAAGTATAAGTGAAGATGTGTGTGTGTGCGTGTGTGGGTGTGGATGTGTGTGTGTGTGTGTGTGTGTGCACGCGCACGGGAAATAAGTTAGGATAGATCCATACAGGTCAGGTTCCTACATGACCTCGTGTTAGCACAGATACCTACCAAAGGCTAGGCATCAGTTACCTGTACCTGGATGAGCTCAAGGCGGAGTGGAGGCTAGGTGCAGGGT
>JABUQX010134342.1:32500-37500 GCA_015478945.1 Trachelipus rathkii | reverse complement strand
CTACAATTAGCTCAGGAAAAGGATACAATTTTGGAAATCCTGAGTAAAATATAGTTAGAAATTGTAAAAAATAAAATAAAATAAAAAATATTTTTTTAATAATTATAATTATATAGTAACTATGAGTAGAAAGGCCTATTTAGACGACCTTTTATACGTTACTCGTTAAAATAAATAGACTTTCTATTAAATTTTGTTTTTTGTTTTTTTAACTAAGGAATTACCCCAAGGTTATCCACACCTATGGCAAGGAAGTCGGGTCTCTCGGCCTGTCCGTTAGAACTACGGTGTAGGACTAATTCCCCCCTTCCGGGGACGGTTTCCGGAAACCCCCGCTCTTTTGGTATTTGGGTGTCGCGGCGGTTCCTCCGCCCCTCCCCTACGGGGTTTTGAAAACGTCCCCCCCCCTGTTCCCCGTCGGCTCGAGCCCCTACATTGCCGTGTAATACTTTACAAATAATATATATATATATATGAATATATATATAATATATATCATATTATATATATATAATATATATATATATATATATATATTATATATATATAATAATATATATATAATATATATATATATTTTAATGATACCACCACTCACGGGCAATGCCCATTTCAAAAGGAGGAAAAAAAAATTAATAAATAATAAAAAAAAAATTACTTAAAGAAAAAAAACATTAAAATAAATGGAAAGTAAAACCCACCCTGTCCCTTGTCTAACGCAATTCCCTCAAGTGGGCGCAGACGCGGGATTTAAATAGAGGAAATTGAATATAGCGGGGAAAATAAAAGAAGGTAAGGAGTTCCACAAAACAGATGTGCTGGAAAGAAGGAGTCGAGGTACCACAAACGAAGTGATCTTGAGTCTCCAATTATTTACCAACAATATTCACATGAGAGAACAAGGCTCCTTTGTTATTACGGGGCGACGCGTGGTGAGGAATGCGAGAGGTCAGTTCTCTCGAGCACCTGCCGTTGTCATACCTATAGAAAAGAGATAGGACACCACGACGCAGAAAAGAGGGTCAAGGGAGTCAGAAAGTATGGGGCAGTTTATAAGCCCTCTTAGACTTAGCTTCAACTCTATCCAAAAGGAGGGTGGAACCCGATCCACCCAAATTTGGGAACAGTATTCCATACAGGGGGCGATAAGACCTTTATATAACTGGAGCATCTTGAGCAGAAGGAAAAAAATTCACGCAATCTGAACAGAATCCCAGCTTTTTGAGGAGGCCATTTTAGCAACCGACGTGATGTGAGGTCTCCAAGACAATTCACTATTTATGTTTAGTCCTAGAATGTTTATGTTGTTTACGGGTATAACATTAGAGCCGTCAAAGGGAATAGGAAAGTTGGGAGGTATTTTAGAGAGGGAGATATGAAGAAGTTGAGTTTTCAAAGAGTTGAACTTCACAAGATTTCGGTTACCCCACTGAGAAATTCAGACCAAATCGGCAAGAATTGAATCAAAGCTTGTTGACGAGGAAGCAAACTCTAGATATAAACGAGGGAGCCACAATTAAAATGAGTGGAAGAATGTGCAGAGTTGAGTCATCGGCATAAGGGTGAACGAGTTAAAAGTGCAGCTAAGAAGATCGTTGATGAAAAAAGAATAAAGTTGGAGATAAAACATGAACCTTGAGGCGACAACCACAATTAAAAGAAAGAAGCGAAGGAGGTGCTCCCATATATATATATATATATAATATATATATTATATATATATGGATAGAGAAACATTAATATTATATATAGTATATATATAAGTGTGTGTGTGTGTATATTATATATATTATATATATATATATATATATATATATATATATACTATATATATACTGTGTCCCCCGCCACGCTCGAGCTCCCCCCCCCACCAAAAAATAGCCAATTTTGTTTAATTTTTTTACATATTTCCTAACTAAAAGTTACAAGATTTCCAAAAATGTATTCCTTGGTCAATGGAGCTATTGTAGTTTTTGAGATTATATTTTTTTTTTCGCACTAAAATTTTACAAGGATTCAAAAATGTATTCCTTTTCCCTGTATTTTATTGTAGTTTTGAGATATGGATTGTGGCTCTTTAGAGGTCTGGCCTATATATATATATATATATATATATATATATATATATATATATATTATATTATATATATATATATATATTATAATATATATATATATATATATATATTTATTATTATTATATATATATAGTATATATATATAAAGCAAGCACCCTTGCACAAGAACCCACGAGCGCCACTGGAGAAGAGGCTTTTCCTTTTTTAAATCTTTATAAAAGGACATATTTTAAAATAATTTTGCTTTCACTATATTTTTATATAAAATATTTTTGGAAACATTTATACATTCCTAGCAACATTTTAGTACGTTTTACGTTCAAGTACTTTTTATTGCCTGCTTATCTAAATATAATATAATATAGTATAATATATAATATATATATATTATATCTCCTCGATTTATATTTATATATACTATAGTATATATATCATATATATATATATATATATATAATATTAGATATGTATATATATATATATATAAATATTATATATATATATATATATATATAATTGAAATGTACTTTTATTTATTAAAATAAAATTTTAAAAATAGATATTTAAAAAAAATAAAAAATATAGTAAAGTTACTTCACATTTTATCAAAAAATTATAAAAAAAATCGACAATGTTTAAATTTTATAAATAAAAATATCGATATTATTATCGATTAAAATATCGAAGGGGGGGGTTATTACGAACCAGGCCCTATATATATATATATATATATATATATATATATATATATATATATATATATATATCTTAAATATATATTATATATATATATATAGATATATATATATATATTATATATATATATATATATATATATATATATATAATATATATATATATATATATATATAGGCCAGCGCTGGATTAGCCGTCATATGTATCTTAAAAACTATTAATGCTACAGTAAAACGGAATACATTGTGGAATGCTGGTCCAATGGCTGCGGCTTCCAGAAAATTTAAAAAAAAAAAAAAAAGGAAAAATAATTATATCTCAAAAACTACAATAGCTACAGCGAAAAGGAATACATTTTTGGAATCCTCGTAAAATTTCACATAGGAAAATGTAAAAAAAAAATAAAAAATTTTTTGCTTTATACGGCCAAAATAGGGGATCAGAGCCGACGGGGAACATAGGGGGGGATGTTTTCCATACCCCGTAGGGGAGGGGCGGAGGAACCCCCGCGACACCCAAATACCAAAGAGCGGGGGTTCCGGAGACCCTCCCCGGAGGGGGGGAAATAATCCTACCCCGTAGTTTCCCCGGAAGCCGAGAGACCCGACTCCTGCCATCGGGGCGGTATACCCTTGGGTATTCTTTAGTTAAAAAAAAAAAATTAATAGAAAGTCTTTATTTTAACGAGAAACCAATAAAAGGTCTCTAAATAGGCCTTCTAATCATATTACTATAATTATTAACAATATTTTTTTTATTTTTTTATTTTTTTTACATTTTCTTTTCCAAAATTTTACGAGGATTTCCAAAAATTTATTCTTTTCGTTTTATCTTTTTATTTTTAGATTTTTTTTTATTTTTTTTATTTTTTTTTATTTTTTTTTTTTTTTACATTTTCTGGACCAGCATTGGACCAGCATTCCACCAATGTATTCCGTTTTACTGTAGCATTAATAGTTTTTAAGATATATATGACGGCTAATCCAGACGCTGACCATATATATATATATATATATATACAGTATATATACATATTAAGGAGTTCACGATAGCTCAGTATATATAATATATCTTAATATATATATATATATATATATATATATATATTATATAATATATATATATAATATTATATATATGATATAATATATATATTATATATATATATATATATTAGGAGTGGTAAAGGATGTGTGGATTAGATCTCTACATTGAAACAAATGAATGAGAAAAGGAAGAAGAAGAAGAATAAATTGTATTTAGGTTTTATGGATTTGCAACAGGCGTATATAGGATTAATTATGGAAGCTCATGACCGGTGTTAGTAATATAATGGTGTTGGTGGTAGGTTCTGAATGGAATCAAAAGTATTTATTGACGATAGTCAAGCGTGTGTAAGAATAAATGAAGAAAAAAGTGATTGGTTTAATATTAATAGCGGAGTGAGTCAGGAATGTGTTATGTCCATTGGGTTATTCAATTTGTATATGGATGGGTAGGAAAAGGAATTAGAGATTGGGGATGGTGCAGGAAATGGTTGAATGATGCGAGAACGGAAGTGAGTGCGAGGGTGCCCTACCTATTACATGCAGATGATTTGTTTTGTACGGTGAATCTGAGAGAGTTTGAGAGGATGGTAGAGAGATTTGCAGGGTGTGTTAAAAGGAGGGGTTTGAAATAAACGTAGATAAGGTAAGGCTTTATTGGTTTGTGAGTGAGGACAGTCCTCGATGTAAAGTTATGTTAGATGCGGTGAGCAAGCTGGAACAAATGTCCGAGTTTAAATATTTAGGGTATATATGTTGGATGAAAAGGGACGGATGATGCAGAGTGTAAGTAGTAAGAAAGTTGTGAATGGCAGGAAGTGGCTGGGGTGCAATTAAATCGTTGGTGGATGTTAAGTGGACTATTCTTGGAGGTGCGCTAGGATCTTACATAGAGGGTTGTTGTTACTGTATTAATGTATAGTAGTGAGACTATTGTCTGGAATAAGCAGAAGTATAGATCTAAATTCAATGTGTTCAGATGGACAATCTTAGGGCGTGTTAGGTGTGAAAGAATTGATAAAATGAGAATTGAACGTATTAGAGAGTTATGTGGTGTGAAGAAAGGTAAATGAGAGAATAAATGAAAGTACGTTGAGATGGTTTGATCATGTGAAAGGATGAATTACAGTCGGTATGGTTACCGGAGTTTGTGGTGATTGGTGTGGGAATCGAACCGGGC
>JABUQX010134342.1:27500-30000 GCA_015478945.1 Trachelipus rathkii | reverse complement strand
TGATGATTTGGCGAATTTGAGGGCCACTAAAGATTCCAGCTTTGAGTTTCTCCATACTCAACCCTGGAAAAAATCTGCAAATATATTTGAAACATTCACCATCTTTGTCTAGGGCCCTAACAAATTGCTTCATCAGTCCTAGTTTGATGTGGAGTGGTTGGAAAATAATTTTTCCCCTGTCAACAGTGGTTCGTTTAATGATATTTGATGCACCTACAGTCATATTTTCCCTAGCAGGCCATTACAACTTTTTCAAAGTGGTCTGTAGCCCTACTATCCCACAAGCATATGAAACAAGGGTACTTAGTATATCCGCTTTGCTGCCCAAGTAAGATGTTGACCTTCTTCAAATCAACGCATATAGACCACTGGTGTTCATTATATCTAAGCTTCTGCAAGATCATTCTTATATTTTCATATCCTCTTTCAGTTTTGTAGAGAGTGACCTATTGGAATCAATGCATAACTATTGCCATTGTACAATAAAAAACACACTTCAAGCTTCTTGTTGAACTATCCATAAACAATCGCCAATCTTTGGTCTGGGCATTTAGGTAACCCCACTTGAAGGAGTCCAGGGATGTTCCTACAGTATACTAAGTCTTCTTCTTCAATGAATATGGAAGAAGTACTACCTTTCTTTGTCCGAAAAAAAATTATTTTACATTCCCGCCTTGAGGAACAGTTCTTTTTCACTTAGTCTGATTGCATAAAAAGCTCAGAATAGCTGGAGAGAACTTAACTCTCGTACTAAAATCATTGCATCTCTTCCTGGGGAGAACTGTGTTGTGTAGAAGTACTTTCTTCATATTCACTACCACTATCTGCACTTGTGCACACCAAATCCTGGATATCTTCTTCATCAGACAATGCTAGGTCTTGGGAGTGTAGTGAACACTGGGAGGGGACATCGTCGGAGTGTGGTACAGTCGCCTTGCTGATTCCAAATCCGGGATACTCAAATTTACGTTTCTTGTAACGATGATACCTTCACATTAACCAAACAAAAATAACAGTCACTGTGTGTTCTTTAGGCTCCGCCATACCATAGGCACACCAAAATTTTAAACCTTTTCTTCGTCCATTTTTTCACTGACGTAGATTTTCGACACACGTTTTACAGACCATATGGGGAGTGCCCAAGACTTATCTTGGTCTCCGAGTTTCATTCCAAAGTATGCCAGATATGCTTGCTTCACAAAGTTAGTAATATTTCTTCTTTGGTTCTCCTGGCAATATTCACCACAGATGTAGCAGAATACATTGGGGTTATTCAAACAGGCTCTTCGTGAAGTACTCATAGTGTTCTGAAAATAGAAAAAAATAAAGTATATATAAAGGTAAGCCCCTTAAAAAGAAATAAAACGTTATTACTGTAAAATATGCATTAAAAAAGATATTTGTATAAGAGTAAATCTGGAACACAATGTATCTCAAGAACTAGAGCCAATCTTGGAAAACTAATGTCATTTCTGAAATCAGCACTCCCGATATACTATAAATTCGATAAAATATCCTTGGCAGCAAAAAAAAAAATTTTTTTGTTGGCCAGTGTAATAATGTTTAAATAAAAATACCATATACTCATCAATATTACGCAACTTCAAAAAGATTTGCATTTTTCATTTTCTCTTTCCAAAATAATAAGAATTTTTTTTTTATTTCTTAACAATTCATTCAGAAAATGATATAAAATTTGGTTCATGCCAATAAATCCTTACGTTATTCTCTGACTCATAAAATTTTAGGCTAAATTTTTACATTTTAGTTTATATTTTTAAAATCTATGATGAAATAAATTTCATTTATTTTAAGAAATGTGAAGTATTATATTTTTAAAATAACATTCCTTTTTTTAAGTAAAATGTATTTAATATATATATTATATATTATATATATAATATATATATATATCATATTATATATATTATAATATATATATTATATATATTATATATATATTTATATTTATATTTTAATATATTAAAATATATATATATATATATATATATATATATATATATGGCCAGCCTCCAGAAAGCATCATGCATGTAACTAAAAAATTATAACAGCTATTGGAAAAAAAATAACATTTTTGATTTTAACAAGCAATTTCATCGATGAAACTTAAAAAAAAATTATTTTATTCTAATATTTATTAATACCACCTTATATACTATTATAATTTTAGATCGAGGAAGCTTCGGTGTGAATGACCTTGAATCCGTACATTACTTCCCGAGAACAATTAAAAGTTGCCAAATAGTATTTTAAGTTTACGCTTTGGGAAAATATTATTTTTTCTTTTTATATCCTTTTTTAGGGGGTTCGAGCCGACGGAGGGACAGAGGGGGGACGAAGTCCCCCCCGTCGTCCCCCGGTAGGCCGAGAAACCCCGACTCTGTCCATCGTTCTTGTTTACCCGTGGGATATTCTTTAGTGAAAAAAGAAAAAAATTCAACATTTGGCATCTTTCCTGCCTACTCGGAGTAAGCGAGCT
>JABUQX010134342.1:0-12500 GCA_015478945.1 Trachelipus rathkii | reverse complement strand
ATATATATATACTAGAAAATATTGAAGGTCACCAAGGGAAAAAAATCTTCTATAAATTTAAATATCTGCGTTTAAGTAGTATTATAACTATATATATATATATTAATATATATATTATTATTATATAATATATATATATTATTATATATATTAATAATATATATATTATATATATATATTATTTATATATATAAAATATATATATTAATTAGTATTATATTATTATTACTATTATATGATTATTATGTTTATATATATATATATATATATATATATATATATATAGTTGATAGTTGTCGCTTGTGGTGTGAAGTCGTGTGTACTTGTTCTTCTCGTGTCTTTTTTTTTTAAATAAATTAATTTAACTTTTTTAAGTTTTTAAATGTTCTTTTAAGTTTTAATTTAAATTTCATTGTTTCGATTTTGGCATTTTTGTTTTAATTATTTTGATTGTTTGCCACGTGATTTTAATGTTTACTTTTTGTGATTGAAACTTTTACCATCCTGGAATCTTAAGCTAAGTTTTAGTTTGATTTTTATATTCTTTAAACTTATTTATTTAAATATTTATAAAATTTTAGTTTTTGTGTTTCTTTTAATTAATATTGGATAACGTAAAGTTTATTTTTAGGTTTTAACTAAATATCCCAAGTTTACCATCACCTTGGGATACTTTTATTTTTTTTTTTCTAACATTAGTTTTAGTATATACTGTTGATACACAATCTCGCTTTATGTGTGTGTGTGGATGAGTAAACAGTGCAAATTTTATTAAACATTTATTTAACATATTATAAAATTTTTTTTTTTGTTTTTCTTTTAATTGACATTGAAAAACGTAAAGTTTATATTTTATGGTTTTAACTAAATATCCTCCAAGTTTACCAATCACCGGGGATAACTTTTTTTTTTTTCTAACATTAGTTTTAGTTATACTGTTACGTAACACGATCGGCTTGTGTGTGTCGATAGTATGTGATGTGTTTGTGTTGTGATAGTTGTAGTGTGTGTGTGTGTTGTGTGTGTGTGTGTGTGTGTGTGTGTGTTGTGTGTGTGTGGTCATTGAGTAAACCTGGTAATTTTTAACTATTAGAGTTGTGTGGCGTTTGTTTGTGCGAATTCGGTATTTAATATAATATTCTGATCTCGTTAATAGACAGGTCGAAGTAGATGATGGGTGGTCGGGCGCAGGTTGGGTTTGTTTTTCTTTGACTTTGCTAATAGTTTCGCCGGCCTTTGAGCGGTGCTTAGCTAATCACGAATCTGTTGGAAATATCACCTCTCTAACTCTCAAACTCTAAACATTTTATTATTGATCTGAGACCCAGCTGGCCAGGGATTCATTTTCAAATAAACTTAATATCTCTAAATATAACTTTTTCTATAATTTCCGTCTAATTAATGGTTTGGTGTCTTTGTGACCTTAAATAAACATAAACACTCCTGTAAACACGTCTCTGAGGAATCTTGAATCTCATTAATTTCGATATGTTCTTGGGCTAAAATATCTTTTACTCCTACTACTCATTATTTATTGTAGTTTCTGCTTAATCTGCTCCTTTAAAGGAACTAGATTTCTCAAAATTTATTTTTTTACTATCTTACTATCTTCTCATGCGTACTAGTTATCTTACTTCCCATTACCATAATGCTGAGATCCTCGTATTTAGGGGATTTCAACGTACACCACACTGAGTGGTTGGGCTCCTCTCACAATGATGCAGGCGGGAGGAGGCCAAAACATTCAGTATTCTCAACGATCTGGAACAGTTAGTTAAAGGAACCTACACATATTCCAGATCGTCCTAAATCCATAATTCTTGTAAATACGCTTGACTTATTGTTTCACCACTACTCTCTTCTCGATTAAATACTAACCATTTCTCCTCCTACTTGGTAACTCTGACCCAATCTTGTAGCTCTTTTATATTATAACATTTCTCTTCTTCAGCAGCTCCCCATGCTCCTCACTATTAACGTAATTTCTTGGCACTTAATTCGGGCTAATTGGGGGGAATTGCGTTATTGTTTTTTGGCTAACTACTCTATTGGAATGAATCTTATACTGCTTTACTCCGGGGATGCCTCGGCACCGCTGAAAAAGTTAGGGCTCTCCAATCACCGATGGTATGAGCAATAGTTCATTTCCATCTTCAACTAAATCTTTATCTCCTAAATATCCTTATATATGTTCGTCATATAGCTTTGTTCTCGCGCCATATAATAGTAGAGTATACTCATTGTTAATATGTTTCATTCGCAGCATTTTGGATAAAAACTCTCATTCTTCCTATTACTCTTACTAATATTTATCATTGGCTGCTTCGGAGGATTTCGTCTGCAGGCGATACTATTCGGACAGTCTAAGTTGCACTTTCACTAAAATTAAGGTGCGACAACCTGCTTGGTTCTCCTACACCGATAAACCAATATTCTCGGCCCTCTTCTTTTTACCACAAAAAAAACGAATCCCTCCTTCATAATATTACCTATTTGATAAATCTGCCTTTTCCATTGCACTCTATTATCAGACCCTGAGCGACATATAACATGTTTGCGCTAATCTTTCCTTCTGAAAAGGCCAATCTCTTCGGCCTCCTATTTTCAATCTGCCTTATTCGCTGTGACGATTCTGGCATCCCTCCTTCTACTCCTTCTCCTCTCATTTTCCCATGTCTTACCTGATGTGATTACAAATGATCGGTGCCATGGGATCTGAGATCTGATGAACGTCAAGAAGGCTAGCTGGCCCTCGGAAGGCATTTCTCCCCGTGTTTTGAAAGGAGTGTGCTTCTGAGCTGGCGCCTGTCTTCGTTCAACTCTACTCTCTATGTTTTAATACTAATACTTTTCCTCAGTGCTGGAAGGGCGCACATGTCCAACCGATCCCGAAAAAAGGTAGGCCGCTCTGATCCTTATAAACTTATCGCCTTAGCTCTTCACTTGTATTCTGTCTAAAATCTTGGAAACTCTTCTTGACTCTCATTTCCTGGTCATCTGGAGTCTCATTCCCTTCTTTCAAATCATCAGTATGGCTTTCGTCGCTCGAGGTCAACTGGTGACATACTTTCCTATCTAACTGATTTATGGTCTTCTGCCCTTAGGGACCATGGGGAGTCTTGCGTGGTGGCGCTTGACATATCCAAAGCTTTTGACCGGGTATGGCACGCGTCACTGCTCTCTAAGCTCCCTTCCTTGGGTTTCCTCCTTCTCTTTGCTTCTTTGTCTAGTTTTCTCTCGATCGCCCTCTACTCAGATCCAACTCGTGATGGAGCGACCTATCCCCTCCCTTTCATGCGAAGTGTGGGTTTCCTCAAGGTAGTCCGTTTCTATCTCCACTTTATTCCTACTTTTCCATCAACGATCTTCTCAGCTGTACTTCCAACTCTGTTTCACTCTTATGCCGATGACTCAACCCTCCACTCTTCTACTCCAAATCTGCTCCCTCTTTTGCTTCTAGAGTTGCCTCTCGTCTTCAGCTTTCCGATTCTATCCTTGTCGATCTTGGTGGGATTTCCCGGTGGGGTCACCGCAACCTTGTAAAATTCAACTCTTTAATAACTCAAACTTGAATACAAGGGGAAATAAAAATCACCTCCCTCCAACCTTTCCTATTTCCTTCGAGCGGCTCTAACGTTCACTTCCTGTGGAATAGCATATAAACATTCTTGTTCTAAACATTAAACAACAAAATTGTCTTGGAAAACCTCATATTTTCTATGGTTTGCTAAGGTAGGCTCAAAGAAGCTGGGGAGTTCTGTTTAGGCTCTGCGGGAATTTTTTCCTCTGCACAGCTACTCCAGTTTTATAAGGGCCTTCATCCGCCCTGGTATGGAGTACTGTTCTCACATTTGGTGTGGATCCGGTTCCACCCTCCCGGGGCGGGAATTTCCGGGGCACGGGCCGGGGCCGGGGCTGCTCTAATTTAGCCGGGGGCCGCGGGCCGGGCGGGGCCGGGGCCGGGGGTTTAAGCTCTAAACTTCTAGTTAATCGTGAAGTGTGTTCAAATAAAACTAGGCATCTGGTAATTGTCTGTAAAAAGCCTTGGTGATGAAAATTAAGTTATAATTTCAATTAATGTTTGCATAATTTAAATGTGATAAGAAAATAAACAATTCTAATTAATTCAAATTAAATAAAGTTTACATGTATATCGAAATATTTATTAGAAAAGTAAAATTGCAGTTTTCTCAATAAGAAGATTAGTAAGGTATTACTGGTATAGCAAAATTTTCAATATAGAAAATAACTAAATATAATAAGATAATAGTATAATATATATTATATATTATAAATAGTATTATATCCTAAGTGTATTTATATATATATATATCGAGGTTTTATTTTTTATTTTGGTTTATATTGTAGTTTTATTTATTGTGGCTAAATAATATAAAGCCTCTCCATTATATATATAGGCGTAATATAAAAGGTCAAGCATAGACTAGATAACTCGGAAAATTCGATATAAGGTACATTTATTAGGCAATGAAATATTCTATTATTTATTTACGGGTCCTATTTTATTTTACTTATATTGTTATAATATATTAAATAATAATAATATTTTATAATATTTATATATATATATATATATTATTATATATTAAAGATAACTATATTTTAGTATCGATAGTATGATATTATTTACTTTTAAGAGAGGAATGCCTACTTATGGATTACTTTATTTTATTTAGTATTATGCTTTTACTCTGTTACACTTTCATATTATTTATAATTTACTAATATTTATACATCAAATTTAAAAACATGTTAAAGACACTTTTTTTTTATAATATTGAATATTAATTAAAAAGGAAAGCTAATTATTTCGTCCCGACACGCTCGAGACTCCACTTCTTAGTAGCTATAAGTGGACTGGAATTGTCTTTCTTAGTAATCTTCATCAGTATTTCAAGTATGTATTGTTTTCAGATTATATATTAATTGGTGTCTGCTATTTTCTATTCATGGTGTTGATTGAATATATATTTTATGTATTTTCATAATAATTCATTTTGAGTAAAAAATCTATCTTATTTTATTTATATTTTTTTTAACTTTCAACCGGGATGTCTTATTATGTAGTTTGTTAACTTATAATAAATGCTAAAAAGGATTCCATAGATTTATTGCTTCGATGGTTTCTGTGTGATTGATATTCTTGATATTCATACTTTATATTAATAATAGTGTAGATATTGAATTATAGAGTGGCCTTGTATGTTACTTAGCCTTTTATAGACTTAGTTTAAAATGCATGAATTATATATATGTCTAGTTCACTTGTGACTAGTAGTACATGCTTGATAGTTAGATTTTTTACATTACTAAGCAAATTTATGGGATATATACAAACGTGATTATAATGTTTTGATTTGACATTATTAGAATATATGTGGTTGTTTGAGACTGAAAAACTCGCATTATAATAAAATACGGCGTATATAGGAGGAGATTATATACATTATACGATATTTTTTATGAGGATTGTTGTGGAGAAATGATTATATATATAATAATTTATTGATGATGAGAATAGAGTGTACTTAGTTTTTTTGGTTTATAATATAGGTTAGATTTAAATTCCGCTATTTAATATAATTGTATTGTGTGATCGGAAGGATTTCGTGGGTTTATGAGATGGAAAAGGAGATTGTCATTTTCGGGGAAAAGGTGCTAGTTAGTACCTCATTTGACTCTGTGGTTAAATGCTCTCTGAAGCCCAGTCGCGGTGGCCAGTCGGTGGCAACACAATTTTGTCGTGACTGTATCGTACATTTAAAGGCTAACAGCTTTAAAAATTTAGTAAAAAGTTAGCTTGAATACGATTATTGTGATGTTATGACATTTTTAGTTTATTACATTGACGGTAGACAAAGTAGTTTGCGGAGCATATATACGAAAGGCACGGAGAAATAGGATGACATCAGCAACGCTAAATATGTAGTTGTGGGGTTACAGTAAAAAAATGATTAGATAGCCTATATGTATTTATTAGTTTATGTGGTATTTTATGTGATGTGTCAATTTGAGATGTGGATATCATATCAAGCATATATGAGTAAATATTGCAATTATATAATGGAGTTCCTCATGATGGTGTAATTATGAAAGTTTCTGAGTGAATAACAGGAGTTGTGAGAGTTAGAGTTGGTTTAGAGTTATAAGCGCTTATATACTACTACACTTCGGGTATACTGTAGACGTAATGATGGAATTAGATTAATAAATATTAGTTTGCGATCTCTAAATTAAGGGTTGGCGATAATAGAAAAGTGGTAATTAAGAATCGAGAGTGTGGGTAGATCAACGAATGTCTCCTCTCCTTATCTAAGTCCATAGTAATGAGTGGTGTTTATATAATAATGGGTACGCTCGCCGAGATGTTTACAGATCACAATGATAAATTCTGTTAGTTCCCATATATATGCTCTCTCGCGGATACATCGCGAGCACAGCATGGGTCACTTCTCCATCAGTGCCAGAAAGTGTGTGTCGTCTCTCGCTAATTGTCGCATTGCCGGCACTCAAAATAGAAGACCGCAAGTGTCTCGTTGTAATCTGGACTCGATAAATGAGTGCCTGTTTCTTGAAATCTCATGAAGACGTGGTCGATACAGCGTGCACACATAATACTTCTATTCCCAATAAATACAACATGAATCTTCTCTTCAATATTGGTTTATACATAGGCAAATTATACTAACATAAATCTTTCGTGTCAGAATATTTCTAAGTGATGGATTGAACCCCTGTCTAATCCATTACTTCAGTAAAACATTATATATTATATATATGGAATCATCTCTGCATATATATAAAATCAAATTAGATATAAATTCCTATTTGCATTATTATTAATAATAGTAACCACTTACAATAGCATCCCGGTGAAGTAAATAGATTTTATTACAAAATTGAATATCTGAAAACATCAAAATATTTCAACAACACCATGAAGAAAATAGAAGACCAACTGAAACACACTTGAACTGATGAAGATCAAGAAAGAAATCCAGTCCCTTAGCCTGAGAGGTCTCGCGTGTCGACGAAAATTAGCTTTCCTTTTTTAAAATTTATTTCATTAATAAAAAGTGTCTTGTAACAATGTTTTTAATTTATGTACATTTAGTAATAAAATGAAGTGACAGTAAACATAACACTAAAAAAGAATCCAAGGGCCTCCTCTCTCAAGTATAATATATATATATATTATATATATATTATATATATATATTATATTTATATATATATATATATATATATATATATATATATATATATATATATATTATAATATATTATAATATATATATTAATTCAATTAAATAAATAATTTTGAAAAGAGATTTCGGAAAATATTTGATTTTCTTGAAGATATTTACTTTAAATAAATAAATACATAAATATTTTAACAAATTATATTTATTTCCATTTCCGAATTCGTTTGATATATCAAATTTCGAATATTTTTATTAAAAACTCGGAAAAATTATAATTTTGCCTCAATTTTAATTTGAAATATAGTAAATACAAAAAAAAATTTGATTATATTTAGGTATGTTTATATATTTTGTATCAATTTATAACAAAGGAGTAATGAATTTAAATATTATTTTTTTATTTTGTTTTAATGTACCTTAGTTTTTATTTAGTGTAAATTTACAGTTAACCCCGGTAGAAAACCCCGGTTTTTCCTGATTTTTGGCCGGGCGGGGCCGGGGCCGGGCCGGGGCGGGCCCGGTCGGTTCCTAGGCTCCGGCTCCACCTTCTATTGGATAGGTTGTAGTCTAAAAGCTAAGAGACTAATTAAACTGTCCCCTACTTTCAAACTCTCTGACCCTCTATCTCTGCGACGTGACTTTGGCGCACTATCTCTTTTCTAAGGTACTACAGCGGTAGATGCTCAGGGAAGTTGGCCGTCGTATTCCACCTCCATTGCGTCGCCCTCGCCAATACAAGGGGTGCCATGCTCTCGCATGAATTTTGCGTCGCGTGAGTATTGAGAACCCTAGACTTGTTCGTTGTGGTGCCTCTTTCTTTCCAGCTACTTCTGTTCTGTGAAACTCCTTGCCTTCTTCTGTTTTTCCAACTATATTTAATCTTCCTCTCTTTAAAGCCCACGTCTGCACTCACCTGAGAGATTTGCCTTAGGCTGGGGATTGGGTGGGGTTTTCCTTCTTTTATTTTCTGCCCCCTCCTTGAAAAGGGCTCGGCCCATGAGTGGTGGTGTGGTTTAAACACTGTAAAAAATAAAATATATATATATATATATATATATATATATATATATAATATATATATATATATATATATAATATATATATATATATATATATATATATATATATAATATATATATAAATATATATATATATATATATATATATATAATATATATATATATATTTATATATATATATATATATATATATATATATATATATATATATATATATATATTATATATATATATATATATATATTATATATATATATATATATATATATATATATATATAAATATATATATAGATATATATATATATTATCATATAGATATATATATATATATATACTATCATATAATATATATATATATATATATATATTATATATATATATATATTATATTATATATATTCCTTACTATGTGTATATAAGTATTTATATATATATATATATAATATATATATAAATATATATAAATAATATATATAAATGGGCTGAGTGGTGCGTTTGCACGCTTAGGGTCGTGAGTTCGAGTCCTCGTCAAACGGGATTTGTACTTTCGACTAGTCACCAGGACGGACACGAAAAATTGCCGTTTGTAGGAGATTTTCTGTAATTCATTACAGTTTACGGCATAGTGTATTAATGTATTAATACACTAATCTCAATACCCTCACCTCACTCATCCATAGCCAACACATACAACGGTACAACCTTTATTACACATACAGACACCTACATTCCTATTAGCCTCACGCACAGTAGGTCTGTGAGTCCAGAGCCTAGCCATGCCCACCGATGGCTGGGATATCTTGACTTGGTTCAGACTGAGGCTGGGGTTACTATCACCCTGATAACTGTGCACCTTTCCACTTTGTATGGGCCCACTGGTCGGGAAAAACATAAAAATAGTAACCTTTCCCCCGATTGTCGTGGAATTAAAATAAATAAATAAATAAAAATAAATATATTATATATATATATATATATATATTATATATATATATATAATATATATATATAGTAATATATAATATTATATATATATTATATATATATATATATAATATATATATAATATATATAATTATATATATATATTATATATATATATATATAATATATATATATATATTATAATATATATATATATATATATATATATATTATATTATTATATATATATATATAAAATATATATATATATATATATATATATATATATATATATATATATAGTATATATATATAGTATATATATATATATATATATATATATATATATATTTATATAATATATATATTTATATATATAATATATATATATATATATATATATATATATTATATATATATATTATATATATATATATATATATATATATATATTATATATATATCTTATATTATATATATTATTATATTATATATATATATATAATATATATATATATATATATATATATAATATAATTAGTAATATATATTATATATATATATATATATATATATATATATATTTATATTATTATATTATATAGTAAATTATATATATATATATATATATATATATATATATATATATATATATATATATATATATATATATTAAATTATATATATAAATATGATATTTATATATATATATATAATATATATATATATATTATATATAATATATATATATATATATATATATATATTATATATATATATATATTATTATATAATATATATATATATAAATGACAGGAGGCCTTAGGAAAGGAAAAATTCCAAATTTTTTAAAATATAAATAAATAACATATAAGAGTCTTCTAAAAGTTAAAAAACGTGAGCTTTCGATCCAAACTGGACCCTCTTTCAGACGTGTTGGAATGAAGACTGAAGAAATTTCTAAAATAAAAGTAAAGAAAGATGCATGAGAATTTGAAAATATAAAAAAATAAAAATTAAGTATGTTGTGTCAAGATTTTTTTGAAAAATGGTGTGGAGATCAATAATTTGTTAAGTGTGTGATCTAAGGGGTATTCACCTTGTAGTTTGTTAAAGTTAGGGAGATTTTTTATGCATAATGATTCAATTAATTTACGTTGAAGGGGGTTGAGAGCCTGTGTGATGGGTGTCATGGCATCAATGTTAATTTTGTGATTGAGTGTGGATCTATGTAATGTAAGTGCTGAGTTCTGTGAGTCATGAATAAGATCTTGTTTATGTTGGTATTTCCTTCTTGTGAAGTCGTTAGTTTCACCAATATAATGAGAGTTACAATTAAAGCAAGGGATTTTATATACGCATTGGGAAATGTTATTAGAAGTATGTGTGGGAGGTTTAAAAATACGTTTCAAGGAAGAAGTGTTAGAGAAAGTGAGTCTTAGGGATTCAGGTAAGGACTTGATAATCGTGGTGTTAGGTGTATAGGGGATAGGTAAATAGGAGAGAGCAATAGGGTTAGGGTTGTTAGGAGGATTGTAAAATTTCTTTTTAGCTTTTTTGTAGGAACAGGATAAGATATGTTTTGGGTAGGATAATTTACCAAAGGTGGAGAAGAGGTAATTTAGTTCAGTTTGTAAAAAAGGAGGGGAGCAAATACGAAAGGCTCTAAGAAAAAGGGAGGAGAGTATACCAATTTTTGTTTTAGTGGAATGTGAAGAAAACCAGTGAGTGTATGAGGGGTTGAAGGTGGGTTTACGATAGACGTTATATAAAAAAATGGGGCTATTATCCCAAGAGAG
Source organism: Trachelipus rathkii (assembly GCA_015478945.1). Classification (NCBI taxonomy): domain Eukaryota; kingdom Metazoa; phylum Arthropoda; class Malacostraca; order Isopoda; family Trachelipodidae; genus Trachelipus; species Trachelipus rathkii. Next base: position 1,530 of record JABUQX010134342.1, on the reverse strand, counting down.
TAGGGTATCAAGAAAAGGGAGAGTTTTATTGGAAGAGAGCTCCATAGTGAATTTAATATTAGTGTGAATGGAATTAATGAAGTTAAGGATGTGAGTAGGATTTGTATTTAAGGGGATGGAGACAAAAATGTCATCGACGTACCGAAGCCAAGTAGTGTTAGAGAGAAGAGGGTGATTAAGAATAAAAAAGTGTTCAATTAATTCCTTAAAAAGGTTACTGAGGATGGGGGAGAGAGGAGATCCCATACTGAGTCCTGAGTTTTGTTTAAAGTACAGGTTATTAAAATGGAAAAAATTATGTTCAAGGGTGAGAAGGATGAGTTTCTTAAGAAGAGGGAAAGGGTAATCTAAAGAAACTCATCCTTCTTACCCTTGAACATAATTTTTTCCATTTTAATAACCTGTACTTTAAACAAAACTCAGGACTCAGTATGGGATCTCCTCTCTCCTCCATCCTCAGTAACCTTTTTATGGAATTAATTGAACACTTTTTTATTCTTAATCACCCTCTTCTCTCTAACACTACTTGCCTTCGGTTCGTCGATGACATTTTTGTCTCCATCCCCTTAAATACAAATCCTACTCACATCCTTACCTTCATTAATTCCATTCACACTAATATTAAATTCACTATGGAGCTCTCTTCCAATAAAACTCTCCCTTTTCTTGATACCCTACTCTCTTGGGATAATAGCCCCATTTTTTTATATAACGTCTATCGTAAACCCACCTTCAACCCCTCATACACTCACTGGTTTTCTTCACATTCCACTAAAACAAAAATTGGTATACTCTCCTCCCTTTTTCTTAGAGCCTTTCGTATTTGCTCCCCTCCTTTTTTACAAACTGAACTAAATTACCTCTTCTCCACCTTTGGTAAATTATCCTACCCAAAACATATCTTATCCTGTTCCTACAAAAAAGCTAAAAAGAAATTTTACAATCCTCCTAACAACCCTAACCCTATTGCTCTCTCCTATTTACCTATCCCCTATACACCTAACACCACGATTATCAAGTCCTTACCTGAATCCCTAAGACTCACTTTCTCTAACACTTCTTCATTATATATAATATATATATATATATATATATATATTATAAATATATATATATATAATAATATATATATTAGAGGTGTAGCGATAGTGATTTTTCACTATCCGCGGATGCGGATGCGGCGGATAGTAAAAAATCACTATCCGCGGATTGGGATGCGGATAGCGGATAGTTAAGTTTTTAGAGTTTTAGCCACAGGAAATTCATATATAGTGTATATATATATATTATACTATATATATATATAATATATATATATATATATATAATATATATATATATATATATATAATATTATATATATATATAATTTATATATATATATATAATATATTATATATATATAATATATATATATATATATATATATATATATCTACTATATTATATATATATATATATATATTATATATATATATATATATACATATATATATTAATATATATATATTATATATATATTATATATAT
>JABUQX010134341.1:5000-17076 GCA_015478945.1 Trachelipus rathkii | reverse complement strand
GGAATACTACAAGACAACATATTGTTTTCAATGCAAACAATATTCCCCCATTATGTTATTTTTGTCATTTTCTTTTCCTTTATTGTACACATCTGCTCACAAATTCCATACAGCACAATTATGCCGTAATAAAGGGAACACGTGTCGCGTTCGGCTTCAATTTTTTGTAAATTGTCAGCAGACTCCTGGCTCTTAATCTGTTGTTTCTGTTAAGGGCTGGTAGGGCTCAAAAAGCGCGCATTTCTTGATCACCTAATCCTTCATGCTCCGCGTATACCTCCGATTCGTGGCCTTATTAGCGTTTATCAATGCGGTCCTCTCGTTAAAAACCCTCACCCTAATAATTGTGCAAAGGGGTAAGTTCAAATGGAAGTTCAAGCATCTTTTAGACTCAGTCAAAGGAAGCTTGCCACTTTGCTTTATGGGCGGTTTCGAGTGGGCCAACTGAACGGGTTCTTCCCACTTTCCCATTCTACAGCCCAATTCCTGGGGCCTCTTCCACTCGGGCCTTGTAAAACTTTCCCCGCAACTGGGTTGTAGTCTTGTGGGTGACACCACCCTTTCATAAAAGTACATCATGAGCTTCACTTTCAGTTACGTATAGTCTGACTAGTGTAGGTATTAAAGTTTACTGTAATACTACTAACTAAAGTTTTTGGCCTTTAGAACCATCCAACATTTGGTCCATTCATTGAAATGGGAAGAATGTCTCTTCATCAATGGCCTGTTGGCCCTCTGTACTACTCTCCAGACTCGTAGCGAAAAAGAGGCAGAAAAAGAAGTGATAAATTCCCAAACCATTAAAATGAAATCAAATACCCCTATATACTTACCCAATGCAATTTGAAACCTCCGGATGACCATCTTACGTTACTATTATATATAATAATTTCTTAATTATTATATTACATAAATATTTATTACCTAATTTTTATTAATCATCGTTATCTAGTACCTATAATAGTAAGTGTCGTAGTATAAAATTCGGTCATTAGCAAATATATCAATATATATATAATATTCATATATAATTAGCTTGTACTATCGCTAATAGGATTCTATTATTATACTTTACGCCGTAATAATAAAATATAGGAAATTAGAAGGAAATTGTTTCTAAAATAACAAAGTATAGTCGATATGTAGATATTATATAAAATATTATTAGGTATATAGCATAGGTTAGTATAATTCAGAATACACCATTTTTCGCCGCGAGTCTTGGTAATGTGTTATTATATAGTACAGCCCCTTGTATTTAGTAAAATTATATTAAAACATTTTGAAGCCAAGTGCCTTCATAAGAGTGTTAATATGTGTGCGTAGACCTTTCGGTCCACCTTAAATAGTGTATTGGGTCGGAACGCCTCCTCCGGTACGCAATTTTTACTTCTTGGGAAGAAACTAAATGAACATTTATTTTTATATAATATATCTGCTCTCTAACATTATATGTAAAAAACAGTTAAATAATCTGATAAGTTACCTCTCTAAATTTAAAGTAAATTAGCCTATTTTATTATTTTGGAAAGAGATGGTGCAGGTGGTAAGAATGTTGTTTCCAGGTTAGTGGGGATTTTGTGATCAGTATATTTCCTTGTTGTGTAGCGGTTAGATTAGGGAATGGTTCTGTATGCATTAGTGATTCGTTAGGTGTGTGTTTGTTTTTGAGTAGGCGGGCCTCTATGGTACTCTAAGATTTGGCAAGCATTCTTTGTTATGTTTATAATGTCTGGGAGTTGAAGACTAGATCTACATGATTTTTGAGTTGATAGCAGTTTCATGTATTAACTAAGGAAAATATGTACTCGGTTTATTTTGACCGAGTCTTCTGACAGAAATATATTAGTTTCACCCTATAGAAGGTGAGGGCATGATGGCAGGGGGATTTGTATATGCAGTTGTGAGATGCTTATTTTGTAAGTGTTGGAGGTTTTGAAGATTCTTTGCACGAGAAGGAGGTGTTAGAGGAAGTTAGTCAACATAAACACGGTCAACATAAAACGATCTAACATCCGCGACTCTCAAAATTCGGCTCTCACCTCACATAGATCTAGTCTCAACACAAATTAACATTAAAAGATACATGCCCAAATCTTAGATGGTACTAGCCCCAACGCCAAACGTAAACCCTCAGAATCACTATGGTCATACAGAATTCTTCCTACATTTTAACCTACAAATAAGGAGAATATAACAGTTCAACCGACACACTAAAACCAACATTCTTACCACCAACACCATTTCTTCAAAAAATATAAGTCTAAACTTATTAAAACTTAAACTACTTTTGGTATTAACATAAGTTACATAATCTTACAAAATTTTTAGTAATTTCAGTTAGGTCTTTCCCAGAGTAGAAATTTTTTCCGTCTGGAGGGGAGGGTCCAAAAAATTAAGGACCAAATAGGCTTACGAAATTATACAAGACTTAACACCGTAAATAAGTGAAAAATATGCTTTTTTTAATAAGATTGGATATAAATAAGGGCCCTGGAAGTCTAATAAATAAGCTACTTCTTCTCTATTTATCCTCTAGATATGAATAAATAATTAAAGAAAAGAGAATATAATCTTAATATGACCGTATTATATATATAATACTACTTAAACTATCAGTTATGCCATCTATACTATAAAATATTAACTATAATATTCAGTATAAATTTTTATTACTAGGAACGCTCGAATATACCTAATATAATACTATAATATATATATATATATATATATATATATATATATAGACGAGAGAGAGAGAGAGCTTTTCTTTATGGAGTTTTCATCGAAAAAGTGCTCACCGCTCTTGCCCGCCGTGCGCCCTTTCGGCTTCCTGTGCGCCCCCCCGCACCGCGGGGGTTGCGGGGGCGTATTTACTCCATGGTACATGTGCAAACAGTGTTTTTTGCAAAGAGAATTGCATGCGTTCACGCTGAAATCTCGAGAAGTTGAGGGAAAGTCGATAGAAATTTTAATCTAGAGCGTCAACTCGTATAGGTGTTTTGGCGCAAACTAGATGAATATCTTCCAGAAATTAGTCTGATATCAAAAACATCCTATACGTGATCAAATCAAAATCAGTGGAAATGGTCTTGAATTCTACCTCAAAGAAGACTTTCGTTAGCTGTGTGACCATATAGATTATGGTGACTTAATTGCGAGTGATGTTTTTCAATGCTTTGTATTTTTGAAAATGTTTTCTTGCAAACATATGTGTTATTTAGTGATGTGTGCATTAAGACTTGTATACTCTCCTTTTCGCAATTATTAAACTGTAAGAATTACAGAAGTCTCCACAAGCGACAATTTTTTAACCAGGGTCTACCACGTTCTGGTTCAAAAGGTAACTATTTCGCTGGGTTACTGGACATGATATAATATATATATATATGATATATATAATATAATAAAAGTTAATATATAGTACTATAATATATATATAAAGGATATCACGATTAAGAAAATATATAATACATTCTCTACACTGACCCACTTTATTATCCCAGCCGCCATCCCTCTCCAGAGCGCTTTGTTGTTTGAGAGGGAGATATATATAATATATATAATATTATATATATACTATAATATACTTATTATTATATATTATATAATATACGTATATAGTAGTTATTAATTGAGTGTACATATGGGGGTCATATATGATAGATATTATATATATCTGTCCAGTAAACAGTATGGTAAATAAGTTACCCCTTTTTTAATCCAGAACTAACGGTGACTGTAAACAAGAATTGTCGCCTGTAGCGAGAGTTTTCTGTAGAATGTCATACAGTGTGAATTAATGCGAAAAAGGAGAGTAACCAAAGTCTTAAATGAACAACATCATACGTTACACATGATAATTGAACAATAACAATTTCAATAATTCAAACCATTGAAAAACATCACTCGCAATTAAGTCACCATAATCTATATGGTCACACAGCTAACGAAAGTCTTCTTTGGAAGCAAACCCATTTCACGTTGATATGACTTTGATCAACATTCAGGATTGGTTTTTGTGTATCTACTATACGGTCGGGAAAAAGATGATCCAAATCTAGGTTTTGCGAAAACACCGAACAGAGTGTGAACGCCTCCTCGATACATTAAAAATTTTGCTTTTATCGACTTCAATCTCAACTCTCAGATTCAGCTGAGGCGTGGAACCATGGACAATTTCTCTATCTCGAAATAAACTTTTTGTCACAGGTTTTCCACTTGGGCTAAAGTAACGGCGATCCCCGCAACGCCTGGCCCGGGCGGGGCGGGCAGGCAGAACGAAAGGGCGCACGGACAAAACCCGGTGAAACGCGTTTTTCCGGTGAACGAGCGCCAGTGAGCTTGTGGTGTTCTGCCTCCACGCTTCACTAGCGCTATAGCTTTAACTATTATACAAAACCTTGATGATTTATGCAACTTTACACTGAAAAATGGAATCTAGGTAATAACTGGCGACTTCATTATCGACGTGGCTATATAGTAATAATACTAACTCTTGTGAAAAAAGTTGTTAATTAACATAATGACATCAAAAGGTTACATAAACTATATTACAGGAATTACGCCCCCAAATGTACCCAATAATTCAATTATCATTGACCATATGTGGTTAAATAATCGTGGAACAACAAAATCCTTCACATTATGCACTGACCTTTCGTAACATTACCCTTGCATCCTTAACATCTGAAACTTCGACTGTTTCCCTAGTTCAAAAGAAAGTAGAATATAGGCAAATATCAGAGGATCGTAAGCAAACGTTTCTACTCCAAATAAGAAATACAGACTTCTCCTTTGTTCCCAACGATAATCTCTCATTAGATGAGAAGTACAATAATTTTAGTTGCATTCTATCCGATACGTATGATAAAAGCTTTCCCATAAAACACAAAACAATCTCAGAAAAGAGTACAATGAATAAGTGGTTGACAAAAGCATTACTAACCTCAATTAGACAAAAGCACAATCTATATAAAAGTGCTAAGATGGGTACTATACCGATGCATGTTTACACAGAATACTCTTCAACACTTAAAAAACTAATGAGGAAATCCCAAGCTAGTTTTTTTGTTGATAAATTCAACCAGACTCAATCCGATCCACGTTCGCAATGGGGCATAATTAACTACATTTTAAATCGTTACAAAAAAAAGCAAACAAAAATTGAAGAGTTATTAATAGATGATGAAATGGTTACAAACAAGCAACGCATAGTTAATGAATTGGGCTCCTACTTAACTACCGTAGGGGCAGCATTAGCAGCCTAAGTTCCAGAAACAGAAAGGTTCTTTGTTGATCATTTAAGACCGCACGAAGGGCAGAACTTTGCATTCGAAAGAATATCAACATCTGACGTTGAGAATGTTATATATGGTATCATGAATAAAAGCTCTCACTTTCAGAGTGTCCCAAACTGGATATACAAATACTGTAAAAAAGAAATCTCACCTATATTAGCCGCCCTTTATAACAACTCAATTGAACTACATCATTATCCAACTGAATTAAAAATTGCAAAGGTTATCCCTGTTCTCAAGAGTTCTGACACCTCCCTCCCGAAACACTTCCGTCCTATTTCAATCCTACATACAGCTGGTAAATATTTTTGAAAAACTAGTTCACACACAACTTACTAATTACTTGCATGAAAATGGGCTTCTCTCACAAAATCAGTTTGGCTTCACCAAAAACCGCAACACAGAGGATGCTCTGGTATTCCTTACTGAAAAACTATACAAAGCACTAATCGAAAAATAAACATATGTACTTATATTATCAGATTTCTCGAAAGCATTCGATGTAGTTCCACGCAAAGTACTTTTAAGCAAATTATAGAGACTTGGTATCACTAATGATTCACTACAATGGTTGCAGTCCTACTTATCTGACTGAACACAATACGTTCGTTTAGGAGACACATCATCCTCACACGCCTCAATCTCCCACAGTGTTCCTCAAGGCTCTATTTTTGAGTCGCTATTCTTTAATATAAATACAAATGACTTTCAAAATTGTCACAGTTCAAACACTCTCAATATACTGACGACACTGCAATTTTAATATCAGACCGTAATATAAATACACTTAATGCAAAGTAAACAATGAATTAAAAAACATTATAACACTGGTAGAGGCAAACAGACTCTCCCTAAATCTACAAAAAACAAATTACCTAGTAATAACAAATCAAAATAACCCTGTTCAACTAAATGTAATAGTAAAGGATATAATTATAAATCGGTTATCGTCTGCCAAGTTGTTAGGTGTTATCCTTGATGACAAGCTTTCTTTCAAAGAGCACATAAATAGTCTCATTAGCAAACTATCATGTGCTAACTATGCATTCCTTAAGATAAGGAATTTTGTTCCAAAATATATTTAAAAAAACCTTTACTATAGTCTTGTTTATCCTCACCTACTCTACTGTCTTTCAGTATGGGGTTGTGCAAGTTAATACTTGCTACAACCTCTAATCATTATGCAAAAAAAATGTAATAATATGTGTAATATCAAGGAACCGAAACTACCTTGAACACTCAACCCCTCCATTCAAAAATTTGTATATGCTAAAATTTCATAATATTTACACCCTTACACCCTTAAGTCACATCTTTAAATTCGCAAACGGAACTGCAAATGATCTTTTGACTAAAATAATTGTATATAACCAAATTTTGAGAACAAACAATCTCCGTAGGACAAATTTCCTTAACCTAGACAAAGCAAAATTCACCTTAACGAAATCTCGGAGGGCTATCTCATATAAGAGCATGGATGAGTGGAATAATCTCCCTAAAAATGTTCAGCAGTCACCCACCATTGCGTCTTTTCGTAGAAATATCAGAGCTTCTTATTATCAAAATACTAATGAGGCCATTCCTACCTTCCTTAGGTCTTATTTCTGTAACGAATGGTAATAATTCCTATAGCGATTATTATTATTATTAATTGTGTTATTATAGTTTCGGTTATTATTTAAACGATAATGCTGGTAACGATTTCATGTTATGTATGAGTACGAATATTATTATTATTATTATTATTATTATTATTATTATTATTATTATTATTATTTTTATTATTATTATTATTATTATTATTATTATTATTATTATTATTATTATTATTATTATTATTATTATTGTAGTTTGTATGTGTGTGTGTCTGTCTGTGAAATTATCATTGTGTTTGTATGCTATTACCATTATCATTATTATTATTATTATTATTATTATTATTATTATTATTATTATTATTATTATTATTATTATTATTTTTATTATTATTATTATTGTGTATTCTTATTATTATTATTATTATTATTATTATTATTATTATTATTATTATTATTATTATTATTATTATTATTATTATTATTATTATTATTATTATTATTATTATTATTGCCAGATATTGGATAAAATATTTTCATAACTCTCTCTCTCTCTCTCTCTCTCTCTCTCTCTCTCTCCCTCTTCTCTCTCTCTTCTATCTCTCTCTCTCTCTCTCTCTCTCTCTCTCTCTTATTTGAAAAATAATTTAAATAAATTTAAAGAATGATTTTAATAAATTTTGAAGGAAAATTTTTAAATTTCAAAAATTAAAGAAAAAAAATAAATTAAAAAATAAAAATTGAATAAAATACTTATTGTAAAATAATTATTGTTTTTCAAAAAAATATATATATATATATATGAAATTATTACTTAATATTTTTTTTTATTAAAATATTATTATTATTATTATTATTATTATGATTATTATTATTATTATTATTATTATTATTATTATTATTATTATTATTATTATTATTATTATTATTATTATTATTATTATTATTATTATTATTATTATTATTATTTAAATTCTATTATTGTTACTACTCATTATTTTCCCTATTTAAATAACATAGGCACTAATAATATTAACTTTCTTAGTACTAGTCTAGAAAATAGTTTGCAAAGAAAGCAAGAGGCATATTTATATTTATTAGTTTCTGACCGGTTTCGTCCGTAAACCTCGGACATCTTCAGAGTTTCGATTCTAACATTTGAATGAATTATAGAATAAATGATTTAAAAAATTAAAATTACAAATTAGATTTTAGATTTTAGTATTTCATATTATATTTAATTTAGTGACAATACGTTGAACTTTATGTTAATGTCTGGTTTTAAATGTTTTATGTAGTAAGCCTCAGCGAAGCTCAAAAACTGAAAATAGCTTTAGAGAATTTAGGGTTGACTCACGCACCGCGTGTTTTGCTGTGCGGTGAGTGGCGCACTCATCCTGGTGAGGTGCAGTGCGCTGAGTGGTGGTGTGCATTGAAACACAGAGTCGTGGTGCGTTGCGATGCGGTGCGGTGCCACAGAAATGACTTTTGCTACCAGTTGTTCTTACTTTGGTTCGGTGCGGTGCGGTGCGGTGTGGTGCGGTGCGGTGCGGTGCCCGGCCAACCCTACTTCAGATTAGTATTGCGGATAAAGATATCTTCATTCTAATACTACCAATGTGAATATATGCAGACTAGTACTGCGGATAAGCAAGTCTTCAGGCTAGTACTGCGAATGCGGATATTTTCAGACTAGTACAGCTCATGTTGATTATCTTCAGACTAGTACTGAGGATTCGAAAATCTTCAAGCTAGTACCGTGGAAACGGATGTTTTCTTGTTAATATTTCGGATACAGATATTTTCAGGCCAGTACCAATGAAGTGGATATTTTTAGACTGATATTAAGATTGTCCAACTCTTTTGGTTAGTAATGCGGATGCGGATATCTTCATCAGGCTAGTACCTCAGATGTGAATATCTATAGACATCTGGCTAATTCAATGAATACAGATATCTTCAATTTAGCAATGAGAATACGGATATCTTCTGTTAGTAATGCGATGCGCATATTTTCAGGCTAGTGCTGGACTCGTTAAATATCTTCAGACTACCACTACGGATGCACAAATCTTCAGTCTATTTCCATGGTTGCGGATATTTTCAGGTTGATACGTCGATGGGGATTAAGTCAGACGTGCCAACTGATCGAAATAATTATGAGTTTGACTTACTTTGGGAAAGTTTTCCCGCAGTCATCCGACAGGCGTCAGGCAGTCTTCAAAACAGTAATCGACAGTATGACAGTCATCCGGCAATCGTTCTGGAATCTTCAGGGCAGTAATCGGCAGTTTGGTAGTCATCCGGCAGTCTTCCGATAATCATCCGGCAGTTATCCGATTACTTGCTATAGAACTAAGATAAACACTGCCCCGACTGACCCGAAATATATATTACATATTATTTGCTCTCGTTTCTCTCCTGATAAAAGCTTTTAAAAGGGGTTGTGCCTAGGGCTTTGGAGCCGGAGTCGGAGCCGAAGTCGAAACCGGAGTCGGAACCGGATTATCCGATGAATAAATTTCACACTCAGGTTGTGGCAGTAGAAAATTAAGTGAAGGGGCGACCTTAAAACTTTCTTATGGTTTTATTTTGTGCTTTGGTGTGATTAAAACCCAATAAAATAATTTGATTGATTTGTCATCGCACACACACACACAAACATACAAACACACACACACAAACGTACACAACACACACATATATATTTATATATATATATTATATATATATATATAATATATATATATATATATATTATATATATAATATATAATATATATATATATATATATATAATATTATATATATTCAGGCTTGGGTTTAAGTACATTTTGTCAAGTACAAGTACAAGTACAATACTCTGGAATTGTTCAAGTACAAGTACAAGTACTTTATGAAAAACTTGTAATTATAATATATATATATATAATATATATAATATATATATATATATATATAATATATATATATATATATATATAGTATATAATATCATTATCATCATCACTCACCTTCTTTCCCAAAGACTGCGGGTAAGGTGCATAACATGCACAGGAAACTGAAAAGTAATAGAGGAATATGAAGAGTCGGAAAGAAAAGGCCCACCCCTTACCTGCCCCCTTTATACCTTATGAGAACTCGTCGCAGGTAAAAAATCCCCCAGAGATTTCAATGGACCGCGACGGACCCTCACTATGGCATCTCTCAATGTAGGGGGTTCATCCCTTGCCCAGGTGGGCTTCAACCATACCCCCTCACAAAACCCCGATATTTACTCTTGTTAAGCACCTTCCTCTCGCCTCTGCCAAACTCCCATTTCTCTCCTCCAGACATTCCTTTACTGACTCAATCCAGTTTTTCTTCGGTCTCCCAGACGGTCGATTCTCAGTGCACTCACCACTACACATCCGTTCCTAACAACCGTTTATCATCCATCCTTCCCACATGACCAAACCATCTCAACGTACTTTCATTTATTCTCTCATTTACTTCTTTCTTCACACCACACAACTCTCTAATACGTTCATTGATCATTTTATCAATTCTTTTCACACCTACACTCCCCTAAGATTGTCCATCTGAACACATTGTACTTTAGATCTATACCTCTTATTCTAGACCATATTCTTACTACTATTCATTAACACAGTTAACAACATACCCTCATGTAAGATCCCAGCACACTCAAGACTTAGTCCCTTTACATCCACCAACGATTAAATTGCACCAGCCACCTTCCTGCCATTCACAACTTTCCTAATACACTCATACATCATCCGTTCCCTTTTCATCCAACTTATAATCCTAAATATTTAAACTCGGACACTTTTTCCAGCTGCTCACCATCTAACATAACCTCACACCGAGGACTCCCCTCACTCACAACCATAACCTTACTCTTATCTGCGTTTACTTTCAAACCCCTCTTTTTACACACCCTACCATATCTGTCTACCAATCCTCTCAAACCCTCTTCAGATTCGCCACACAAAACGAAATCATCCTCATATAATAGGTAGGAAAGTCTCCACTCTCTTTTCCATTCTCGATCATTCAACACCATCCCCTGCCACCCCACCTCTATTTCTTACATAACCCCATCCATATTCAAATTAATATTAAACCAATCACTTTCAACCCTATTTATTTTTACACATGCTTCACTATCGTCATATATATTTTGATTACATTCAGAGTATTACCACCAACATCATATATCGCTAACACCTGCCATAGAGCTTCCCTATTAATCCTATCATACGCCTGTTGCAAATCCAAAAAAGCTAAATACAATTTATTCTTCAACTCGCTCATTTTTCCAGTCATTTGTTTCAATGTAAAGATTGATCCACACATCCCCAACCACTTCTAAACGCGCCTGTTCTTCACCAATCAATCCGTCTAGTTGGACATTGCTTTCGGAGTCAATCAAAAAGCGTTTATGGAGGATATTCCGAGGGATTGGAGAGAGCAATAATAGTACCCCTTATATAAAGGGTAAGGGGATAAGGTAGCTGTAGTATATATGTGTGTAATTAGATTGAGTCAATGACTTAGTCTGCAATGACTGAGCCATTGATTGCGTGAAGAAACAAGGGCGCGTTTAGATGTTGTTTGGGGATTGTGATCAAATCCTTTCAATTAAAAAAATGAGTGGGATACACATGAGAGGAATTGTTTAGAAAGTTAATTGTAAACTTTTGGTTATTCTTTTTTCGACTCAATAAAACTCCCGCGCCCCCTATTCCCCTATACGAGGGAACAAGAGTAATTTATTGTATTAACCTACAGCTACCTGATTCCCCTTACCCTTAAAATATTAAGGTACTATTATTGCTCTCCTCCAATGCCCTCGGAACTTTATTACCCCTCCAATAAACGCTTTTCAACACACAAACTCCATAAAACCCAACGGCGCCCCAATCAATCACCATTCTCCGCCTAAGGGACATGGGGGGTTTCTCGTGATAAATATATAATATATATATTATATATAAATATATATATAATATAAATATATTATATATAGATATATTATATATATAATATATATATATATATATATATAATATATGTATATATATAATATAATATATAGTATATATATATTATATATTATATTATATTAATTTATATATATATATATAATATATAAATATAGTATATAATATATATATA
>JABUQX010134340.1:0-32473 GCA_015478945.1 Trachelipus rathkii | reverse complement strand
TTTTAAGAGTAGATAAAAAAAATCGTCAAATTTGATTTCTCTAGCAAAATGCGGAAGCTCCGTATTGCACCGTTAAACCAATTAACTACGTTAACCGTGGATTATAACGACATCGAGGAAATTATCGAAATCTCATCGATGTTTAATTTACAAAAAATCGGAATTCGTTTAACCCATAGGCACCCATCCACCGTTGTTAGCGACGATCGGGTAAGATTATTGGCTGCAAAAACGAGGGTAAATAACGCTAGAATTGATTTTCAGTTTCTCGTCGGAGGAAGAACTATTTCCCTGCTACGACTATTTTATGTCGGAAGATACTTTCAGTAAATGCGACAATTGTTTTAACCAAAATTTAAATAATTTAGTAGTGGTTGTTGAAATTGAAAATAGAAGAATGATCGAATGGGAAATCAGAGAAGCCCCGCGGCAATTCGAAAATTGCGTAACATTTTCAGAGGGAGAAGGAGAAGGAGAAGGAGAAGCAGCAGCAGCAGCAGCAGCGGGTAATAGAGCATTATTAGAAATGTTGGAACTCAATTTTCGGAAACTTCTGACGAAAGATCGTGATGAAAGAAACAAAATCGAAATACCATTTTGTCTCTCGTGCAAAGGCATTTACGCGGTTATTTTTCTCTTTATGCGCCAGACTATGAAGGGCAGTGCGCAAATATGCCATTTACATTCGAGTGTATCTTGGCTAAGTGAAATGGAAAAGAAAATTATCGATTCCTGGGATACGAACGTTTTTAGAAACCGATTACAAAAGAGTATTGGAAAGATCGACGGTTCCTTGGAATTGAATTTACGCAGCGTTTGTCAATTTAATGCTATCCTTCAAAGAAACCAAAATTTACATACCCTTTCTCCATTCCGATTTCCGAATGTGCGTATCTTGAGAATGTCGTACGACGACATATGGAGAATTTTTGAAGAATATCGCATCTGTGGCTCATTGAGTAATAAAATCGTCGAAGCCTTTCCGAATTTGACCGAATTAGAAATCCTGATAAAGAATCATATACCTTCGTCAGTCGGAAACTGCGAAATGATATCTGATATTGAAAATAAAGCTGTTTTTAAAAATTTGGTAGAATTAAAAATCGATTTTTCGGATGTCTTATATGATATTTGTCGCGTCTCTCCAAAACTGGAAAAGGTCGTAATATTTTTCAAATGGGAACGTTTCGATGTTTGCAAAGTTTATAATATTTTGAACATTACTCGTTCTTTAAAGAGAGGAATAGAATTTAATTTTGATCGATACGTAGCGTACGGACGAAGAAGCTCGTTTAAGCGCTTTAATAGATGCCTTAATCCGGAGCACTTAACAGATATCGACCAACTGTTCAAAAGGATCATGGTGACTATGAACGATATGCGCGGAAATTCAATCATTAGGTGGAACATAAAGCAATATACTCTCTCACCGACGGGTTGTTTGCCAGCTAATCTTGAATCGATCGATTGCCGTAAATACGAGGCCGAAAGAGAAAAAAATTTATTTCAGAGTCCATTATGGTTGAAAGACGATATCTATTTTTTTGAACCGAGTTCTTTTTTTAAGTTATTAGAACGATTTCTACTTCTTACCAAGCCAATAACATTTCATTTGGCTTTTTCCCGTGTTGATAATCATGAATTTCTCAACAACATTTTTGAAGCTGTTCGACGTATACAATGGAGAACTTTAAAATAAATTAAAAAATTGTTGTTGTTTTTTATATAAAGGTTTTTTGATTGGTACATATGGAAAAATTTCCGATCTCTGAAAATTATATAATTAAATATTTTATTTTAAGGAATAAAAATTTGTATTAATTATCGTATTTTATTTAAACCCGTCGTAGCTAGTAAAAACATTATTCTTAGAATAAATCATAATTCAAAATTTATGTTTAAATTGAACCGATTATGACGTCACATAGTGACGCCTCTTCGGGAACCAATATATAGGTCAAAGGTCTTTGTGCAAATTCTGACAAATAATTTCGACTTAAAAAAATTGTCGGCAATTAATTTTTTGGGAATTTAACGATTAACAGCCCTTCAGATTCGTTCGATCTTATATCTAGTTTCAGATCAATCTTTTTTAAATTTAGTCTCCCATATGAATACCTTTTCCTTCATTAAACATTTTTTCTAGGGTGACTAACATTACAATAAATTAATTGGGTGAAAAATAGTAATAAATTGCGGTGAGGAATCGCAAAAAAGCGGAATCACTGAACGCTTCTCGAGTCCATTGTTAAGCCTTAAAGTATCTTCCAAACCGATTATGACGCTCATTTAGTGACGGCCTCATCGGGAAACTAATAATAAGCGAAGTTTCTGATGCAAATTCCGAAACTGTAAATTTTTTTTTTGGATGAATTATTATTATTATTTTTTTCATTAATTTTTTAGATTTTCGCACTTAGGCCTTCCGACTTATATCAGTTCCCTTCAAAACATCACTATATCGGGTTGAAGCGATAGTTTATCCCTAGAAAGGGAGTGATGTTCGCGCGAAGCACGGTCTAGGTCGTTTTTTCGGTTCCCTTCGAAAAGTCACTATAATATAGTGCGCCTTACGGGAATCGCAAAAGCGGTGAACGCTTTCGTCAGTACCCATTTTGTTAAGCTTAACACGTTATCTTCAAACCCGATTTAATTGACGTGAATATAGTGAATCGCCTCATTCGGGACTAATATAAGTCGAAGTTCCTGCAAGTGCAATTCGACTTAAAATTTTTTGTGAATTATTATTATTATTTTTCAATTTTATTTCTTAGATTTTCGCACTTAGGCCTTCGACCTATACTCAAGTCCCTTCCCTGACGGTCACGTTATATCGGGTTGAAGCGAACTTTTCCCTTAAAAAAGGTGTGCGCGCGTAGCACGTTATGGTCGGTTTTTTCGGTATACCTTCGAAAAGTCACTATAAATATAGTGTCCAGCTCTTACGGAGGAATCGCAAAAGCGGCTGAACGCTTTCGAGTACCATTTTGTTAAGCTTAAAAGTATTTTCAAACCGATTATGACGTCATATAGTGTTAACGCCTAATCGGGAACTAATAGAAGTCGAAGGTCTAAGTGCAAATTCCGAAACTTAAATTTTTTTTTGTGACATGTAATTATTATTATTTTTTCATGAATTTTTTAGATTTTCGCACTTAGGCCTATCGACCCCGCTATATCAGTCATGTATTCCTCTTCCTGACGTCACACATATATCGGGCTTTGAACAGCGGACTAAGTGATCCCTAAGAAAGGATGATCGCCCGCGCCAGACACGTTAGGTCGTTTTTCGTTTCCTTCGAAAAGGTCACTATATAAATAGCTGTCGACCTTACGGGAATCGCAAAAGCGGCCGAACGCTTTCGGAGTACCATTTTGTTAAGCTTAAAGTATCTTCAAACCGAATTATGACGGTCATTATAAGTGACGCCTCTCGGGCGGACACTAATATAAGCGAAGTTTCTGAAGTGGCAAATCCGAAACTCGAAATTTTTTTTTGCTGAATTATTATATTATTTTCATGAATTTTTTTAGAGATTTTCGCACTTAGGCTCTATAGTCCGACCTACTATCAGTTCCCTTCCGACGTCAGTATATCGGGTTGAAAGGCGTTAGTTTTATCCCTCAAAAAAGCGGTGTCGCCCAAGAGCATACGTTAGGGTCGTTTTTCGGTTCCGTTCGAAAAGTCACTATAAATAAGTGTCGCGTTTACGGGAATCGCAAAAGCGGCTGAACGCTTTCGAGTACCATTTTTTTGTTAAGCTTAAACTATCGTTAAACCGATTATGACGTTATATAGTGACGCCCCCATCGGGAACTAATATAAGTCGGAAGTTTCTAAGTCAAAATTCTTAATAACACTTCAACATTTCTCTCGTTTGTGAATTACTATTATTAATTTTTCCATGCATATTTTTTTAGATTTTCGCACTTAGGCCTTCGACCTATATCAGTTCCCTTCCTGACATCACTATATCGGGTTGAAGCGATAGTTTATCCCTAAAAAAGGTGTCGCTGCGAGCAGCGTTAGGTTCGTTTTCGGTTACCTCCGAAAAAGTCACTATAATACAGTGTCGCCTTACGGGAATCGCAAAAGCGGCTGAACGCTCTCGAGTACCATTTTGTTAAGCTTAAAGTATCTTCAAACCGATTATGACGTCATATAGTGACGCCTTATCGGGAACTAATATAAGTCGAAGTTCTAAGTGGCAAATTCCTCGAAACTAAATTTTTTTGGAATTATTCATCTCATTAATTTTTTATCGAATTTTTAGATTTTCGCCCTTAGCACCTTCGACTTATATCAGTTCCTCATGCCTGACGAAAGTAGTATCGGTTTGAAGCGACATAGATTTCGTACTCCCTAAAATACAAGGTGCGCTCGCGAGACGTTAGGTCGTTTTCGCGTTACCTTCGAAAAGTCACTATATAATAGCTGTTCAGCCTTACGCGTGCGAATCGCAAAAGCGCTCGCAATCTGAACGCTTTCGAGTACCAGTTTTTGTTAGCTTTAAAGTATTCTTCAAAACCGATCTTATTAGTCATTGATACGTGGACGCCTCATCAGGGAACATAATATAAGCCTCAAGTTCCTAAGTGCAAATTCTCGAAACTTTAAATTTTTTTCTGTGTGATTTAATCGTATTTATTACTTTTTCAATGAATTTTTTAGATTAACCGCACTTAGGCTCGACTTTATATCAGTACCCTATCCTTGGACGTCACTATATCGGGTTTGAAGGCGATTAGTTATCCCTAAAAAGGTTTTGTCGCGGCGAGCACGTTAGGTCGTTTTTTGGTTCCCTTCGAAACGTCACTATAGTATAGTGTCCCTTACCGGGAATCGCAAAAGCGGCCTGAACGCTTTCGAGTACCATTTTGTTAAGCTTAAAGTATCTTCAAACCGATTATGACGTCATATAGTGACGCCTCATCGGGAACTAATATAAGTCGAAGTTCTAAGTGCAAATTCCGAAACTTAAATTTTTTTTTGTGAATTATTATTATTATTTTTTCATGAATTTTTTTATATTTTCGCACTTAGGCCTTCGACTTATATCAGTTCCCTTCCTGACGACACTATATCGGGTTAAAGCGATAGTTTATCCCTAAAAAGGTGTCGCGCGAGCACGTTAGGTCGTTTTTCGGTTCCCTTCGAAAAGTCACTATAATATAGTGTCGCCTTACGGGAATCGCAAAAGCGGCTGAACGCTTTCGAGTACCATTTTGTTAAGCTTAAAGTATCTTCAAACCGATTATGACGTCATATAGTGACGCCTCATCGGGAACTAATATAAGTCGAAGTTCTAAGTGCAAATTCCGAAACTTAAATAAAAAAATTGTGAATTAATTATTATTATTTTCTCATGAATTTTTTTAGATTTTCGCACTTAGGCCTCGAACCTTATATCCTCAGTTCCCTTTCCTGACGTCATTTATCGTTGAAAGCGATAGTTATCCCTAAAAAAAGTGTGCGCGAGCACGTTAGTCGTTTTTCGGCGATTTTCCTTCGAAAAGTCACATATAATATTAGTGTCGCCATTACGGGAATCGCAAAAGCGGCATGCTGAACGCTTTCGAGTACCATTGTTAAGCTTAAAGTATCTTCAAACCGATTATGACGTCATATGTGACGCCTCATCGGGAACTAATATAAGTCGAAGTTCTAAGTCAAATTCCGAAACTTAAAATTTTTTTTGTGTGAATTATTATTATTATTTTTTCATGAATTTTTTTAGATTTTCGCACTTGCCTTCGACTTATATCAGTTCCCTTCCTGACGTCACTATATCGTGTTGAGCGATAGTTTAATCCTAAAAAAGTGTTCCGCGGAGCCACTTTAGGTTCGTTTTTTTTCGTACCTTTCGAAAAGTCCGGCCCTAAGGCAGATTGTCACCTGCGGTATCACAAATGCGGCATGAACGCTTTCGAGACCATTTGTTAAGCTTAAAAGATATCTTCAAACCGATTATGACGTCATATAGTGACGCCTTATCGGGAACTAATATAAGTCGAAGTTCTAAGTGCAAATTCCGAAACTTAATTTTTTTTTGTGAATTATTATTATTATTTTTTCATGAATTTTTTTAGATTTTCGCACTTAGGCCTTCGACCTATATCAGTTCCCTTCCTGACGTCACTATATCGGGTTGAAGCGATAGTTTATCCCTAAAAAGGTGTCGCGCGAGCACGTTAGGTCGTTTTTCGGTTCCCTTTGAAAAGTCACTATAATATAGTGTCGCCTTACGGGAATCGCAAAAGCGATTGAACGCTTTCGAGTACCATTTTGTTAAGCTTAAAGTATCTTCAAACCGATTATGACGTCATATAGTGACGCCTCATCGGGAACTAATATAAGTCGAAGTTCTAAGTGCAAATTCCGAAACTTAAATTTTTTTTGTGAATTATTATTATTATTTTTTCATGAATTTTTTTAGATTTTCGCACTTAGGCCTTCGACCTATATCAGTTCCCTTCCTGACGTCACTATATCGGGTTGAAGCGATAGTTTATCCCTAAAAAAGGTGTCGCGCGAGCACGTTAGGTCGTTTTTCGGTTCCCTTCGAAAAGTCACTATAATATAGTGTCGCCTTACGGGAATCGCAAAAGCGGCTGAACGCTTTCGAGTACCATTTTGTTAAGCTTAAAGTATCTTCAAACCGATTATGACGTCATATAGTGACGCCTCATCGGGAACTAATATAAGTCGAAGTTCTAAGTGCAAATTCCGAAACTTAAATTTTTTTTTTGTGAATTATTATTATTATTTTTTCATGAATTTTTTTAGATTTTCGCACTTAGGCCTTCGACTTATATCAGTTCCCTTCCTGACGTCACTATATCGGGTTGAAGCGATAGTTTATCCCTAAAAAGGTGTCGCGCGAGCACGTTAGGTCGTTTTTCGGTTCCCTTCGAAAAGTCACTATAATATAGTGTCGCCTTACGGGAATCGCAAAAGCGGCTGAACGCTTTCGAATGGATAAACTATAAGAATATAATAGTAATAAAATTTGTTATCGACGATAGTTTTTATTTGTAACCGTATTTATTGCTTTTTTAAACACAAACTAAAAGAACTAACGAATTCTTTGCTTAAAAGACGATGCTTTTAAAAATATTTTGAGAAAGAATATTGGGTTATTTTTGTTATTTTTTATCATTCTTCTATATATTATATATACGTAACGGAATTAGAGATAACTAAATTATTATTTTTTTTAATAATAGGTATTCCATCAAAAAGTAATTTTTAGGGGTAGATAATTAAAAAGAGTATAAATAAGTGCTAAGTTCGAAGGTCTAAGTATAAGTTGAAGGTCTAAAGTATAAGTCGAGGGTCTAAGTATAAGTCGAAGGTCTACTAGTATAAGTCGAAGGTCTAAGTGCTAAGTCGAAGGTCTAAGTGCTAAGATCGAAAGGTCTAAGTGCTAAGTCGAAGGTCTAAGTATAAGTCGAAGGTTCTAAGTGCTAAGTCGAAGGTATAAGTGCTAAGTCGAAGGTCTAGGTATAAGTCGAAGGTCTAAGATATAATTCGAAGGTCTAAGTATAATTCGAAGGTCTAGTGCTAAATCTAAATCTCAAACAAAATGATACATCAAAATTTTTAAGTCCAAAAAAAATTGGAAAAGCATTCATTCGCTGGTTAGACAGCGAAATCAAAGACGGCAAAATTTGTCCCGATGAAATACGTCCAAATTTTCCTACAGAGTGGAAACGGTTTTTAGAAGAAAATCGAATTGATGTCGAATTTATTTAACGTATAACGCACGCATATAAAATATTTTTGATCTATATTTAATAAAATGTATAATTCATCTCGTTTGTTTTCATTTTTAAAAAAATATGCTGCGATATAATTATCCACCATATTTTTATAATTTACATTTTCTTCGCGTATCGAAGTAAGCTTTACTAGTTACGCTGATTCTCGCGAATAAGTGAATAATATCATTTTTAATGGGAAAAAATTAAAATCTACTGTTTAATCTGTGCCAAAAATTGGCACAAATCCCTTTATTACCTAAAATTTGGTGCCAATTTTGTGCTATGTTCCCAATAGGGGGTTTTGACACAAATTTGTGCCAAAGCCATGTTCCCCATCTTATCTAGGGTAAAATATATGGAAGTGCGTCCCGAAATGTCACTATGTAACAACGACGTTTCAGAGAGAAAATAGTGTCGTGGGTTTTTTTTAATTTTTTTTAGTTAAGTTATGTCTAAAAATTATTTATCGAAGAAAATTGAATTTAAGGGAGACTAAACTATAAAAAAATAATAATAATATATAGAGTACACTTTAAAAAATAACTTAAAAAAATCTTAAGGGTACCCCCTCGCGCTTCGATAGGGGCACGAAATAACGTTACTTTTTACTTCTCGGGAGATGGTGCAAAATAAATTTTGCGTTTCTTAAGCGAGTTTTTTTTTCGAGGGAAACCGAAAATAATAATTACGGTATCTAAATCTATAAAAAAATTGGTATTCAGGTACTTACATATTGTAAAATTGTCGCAAGAAAACAAGCCTCAAAAACACCAATTTCCACCTAGACAAAAAAAAAAAGGCAATTTTTGGAAATTTTTAATTTTTTGTTCATTATCGTTTAAAATAAAAACTCTGGAGGCGCATATAAAAATAAGTTGATATTTAGAGTTGGGAGGCCCAGCACTACTCTGTGACCGGGTGCACACCCCACTAGAAAAGAAATTTTGTTTTTTTTCGGGGGCGGAATCCGAAAACTTTAATAACTCAGGAATAATTTGAGATATCGTAAAACTAAAATCAGTTGTAGGGTCCTTAGGTACTCCTTACTAGTTTGCGGGGGTACGGGGGGTTCCTGGGACAAGTTTCAAAATTTCCGGATAAAAACCTTAAGTGTTCCCCCTTTGCGTAAGGTGCTTACACAAAAAACAGTTCCCTTTATTATGGATTTGTGCCAAAAATTTAAATTGATTGTTCCCTTTAGAAATTTTTTCCATCAGAAATAAAAAAAAAACACGGAATTTAGGCAGTAAACTAGCATGCCTCCTTACAGTAGTAGGTCATAACTAATTGATAGATTGAAATCCACGAATGTTATTAGTTTTCTTGTAGCTATCGTAGTTTTTGAGAAAAAAAATAAAATAGCCCCAAAAAATCAAAAAAAAAATTTCCATTTTTTTGAACAATTTTCTTACGTTGATTCCACGAATGTTATTAGTTTTCTTGTACCTATCCGTTAGTTTTTTGCAGAAAAAAAATAAAATAGCTCCAAAACCAAAACATTTTTTTTGCCATTTTCAGAACAATTTTCTTACGCTGATTCCACGAATGTTATTAGTTTTCTTGTAGCTATCGTAGTTTTCGAGAAAAAAAATAAAAGATCGCTAAAATAAAAAAATTTTTTTGCCATTTTTCGAACAAACATTTTACGTTGATTCCACGAATTGTTATTAGTTTTCTTGTAGCTATCCTAGTTTTCAAGAGAATATCAAAGATCAGACGAAATGTTCAGCTTTACCAAAAAATCTATAGTGATAAATTTATTTTCATCATCCCTAATTGCGAAAAATACATAAAAAATAAAATAAATCAACTTTTTTTCATGTTCAATTTTTACGAATGTGCATGTTTTGGGTAAATAAAAAAATGTATAGAATGATAAATTTATTTTAATCGTCTTGATTGCATAAATTACATTAAAATAATATACGACACTATGGGTAATATTCACAGAAACACGTGGCTCTATCCTCAATATCGAACAAGTGGTCGAAATATAAAAATTTAAAAATATAAAAAACAAAAATCAGAATTTTTTTTACTGACAAATTTTTCTCATATTTTCGACTTAAACCTTCGTTTTATATTGATTCCCGATGATCTTTCGCTCTATGAGCTATTGATAGGCTTGACTATAGTTTAATCGTAAAAAAATAAATTTTAAACACATTTAGTCATTTTTTGCGATTCCTTGTGAAACGATACTTTGATATAGCTACGTTTCAAAGGGAATCGCACAATGACTTAACATGATCAAACATAATTTTTTGCCCATAAACTATCGTTAGGCTTATTAAATATTGATTTAAGGATGTTTCATCGGGAACTAATATAACACGAAGGTCTTAGTGCAAACATTTGAAAATCTAAAGAAAAAAAAATTCAATCATTCATATTCATATTATTATAATTTAAAAGAATTATCACATAAAATGCACAAAGACTTTGATATTCAATTTGATTTAAATTGTTTTAGTAACGCTATTAATTCGTCTGAATTCATTAATCTAAATGGGTTTTCCTTAGGAATTTGTTGACGAAATGTGGTTATATCAAATTTTGTTCTGTTCCTTTTCAAAACTTTTTTATGGCGTAAAAATAATCTCTTCAAAACCTCGGTATTATCTACACCACAATGAAAAAATTCTTGATAATCCTTAACAGATAAGTTATTTTCATCTGCTGTTCGATCTTCATTTTCGTCAAAGGCTTCTTCGTCAATTTCTGGTTGTACATGAATTGATCCTTCTTCTTCTATTTCTCTTTGTTCGACATTTTCGCTTACATTCTTTTTAAGCTTCTGTTCTTCTTCTTCTTCTTCTTCTTCTTCTTCTTCTGCGTCTAATGAAATTTGTTGGAGGCCTTCTTCTTTTTCTTCTTCTTCTTCTTGTTCTTCGCTTTCTTGTTCTCGTTTTCCTAGGAGTTCAACTATTATTTCCATATCTTTATCGAGTTTTTTTGCTATTTTGTGGACCTTTCCCATATATCTTCTTGTATTTTCTAAAACGCCCAAGCGCGTGTAAACAGTGTATGAGGATAGGGTTCTTCTCAATCCCATCTCCGATTGTACTGGGTGGAACTTGCCTACCTTTTTTGAATCCATTTGTTTATGGTAATTGTTATAATCATTTTTTTGAATCTTAATCATCGTTCGGAGTTTATTTGCTTTTTTCTCGAAATCACTTATAAATTGACTTAGTTTTCCCTCCGTCTCTTCTTCTACCTCGGCCAGCTTAAGATCAAGCTCTTCTTCACCAAGATAGTGTTTATCAAGAGGAGTTGGGAGGATGTTCTTCAGATTTGCGATGGTTGAGGAATCTTCTTTATTCCTGGCAAGGCAACGTTTATCTCTATTTATCAGGGCAGTGAATTTGTTTTTATCACACCGATATTCGTGGGAACCTGCAGAATCCAAGCCGGTGTATTTAGTTAGAATTCCATGATCTGATATCGATGATGACGATTCATCAATGCCTGCTGATGCTGATGCTGATGCTGATGCTGATGGTGGTGGTAGTCGTTGTGGTGGTCCTGGTGAATTTTCTTCGTGCGACGCCAGCTCGGCAATTGACGGCTGATACTCCGAGAAGGAATCATCGATAGCTAATAAAAGAAATAAACAGCGGAATATAAAATTTTACAAATGTACATGGAAAATTAAGTAAAGGAAGTAAAAAAAAGAATTAAAAATATTAAACGCATATCAATTTGGTTAAATTAAATTAAAATAGATCAAAAGCTTATATTAAGGTTTTATTACTTACGATCATTAAATTCGATACTTGAATTATTCCTCGTTCTCTCAAATATTTCCTCTTCGAGATCGGAAATATGATAATCTATTTCTTCCAATCTTCTGCGCTTAGCACCTGGAATAAAGATGAAAGGAATATAATATTTAGAAGATAAGTTAAGATTAAAAAAATAATATTAGAAGCTAAGAACAAAAAAAGAAGATTAAAAAAATAAAAATGAAATATATTTTCTTACGTTGTTCATAAGTTTTACGAACTTCAGCTGCTGCTATCGAGGACGACTTCATTTTTTCGGTTAAATTGGCATAATTCGCCAAAAGGCCTTCCTCTCTGGAAATTTGCGCAGCGCCTAAAATAAAAACAATAATAATCAATATCGCTGGGTTTGAATATTCTAAAGGGAAATCCTTTAAAATTTCAACATCTCTTGGTGGAGTTGGTGATCGTCGTGGTAATGGGATTCCCATACCTGTTTTAATATAATAAATTTATTAAGTATTGGAAGGATGTTAGATGAATATTTTATTCTTATTACTCACCAGAGTCAAAAGAATGAAAAGTTTTTTCACGGTATCTTCCAACATTCGCTTTATTCGCAGCTGACGTCAATGCATCGGGGGTATAAGCGAGGTAGCTGAAACTTCTTTCTTCCATCAACTGTTTTCGGGAAGGGACCTTGAATGAGGAATAACACTGGAAAACTGGTGATGGTGTTTCGTCAGTGTATACCTGGCCGCTGCTGCCTCTATAACGTTCTCTTTTCTGGCTACCCTTAACTGTTCGAATGTAAATTTGTCAAGTATTAAAATAATAATGATAGTAAAGTAATAATAATAATATTAATAATTAAAAATTTAATAAAATATAAAAATTTTAACGAAAGATGAATATCCTCCTATTACTTACCAGATCCAGAATGTCTTTTGTCTGGTAGTGGTAATGCTGCTCTCGGTGCTGTTTTTTCAGCTTCTTCAAAATCTTTTGAAGAAAGCATTTCACAGAAAAGACTTTTCCTCGCGAAGGTGGTTTTCCTTTGCTATTTATTGTGAATTAATAATGGTAATGTTCGAGTAGTGATATTATTGATATCGCATACAAGAATCTCGGGAGAGCGAGTTCACTCTCACAGCAGTAACATATACTAGCAACTGTGTCTCTGTGACGGGTCTTTAAACACCAGTGCCTCATCGTGTACGACGCGGAGCATTTATATATATATGATAGTTTTAAAAAAAACAAATTTAACTATATTTTTTTTATCAATTTTATTAATTAAATTCCGAAAAATAATTTCGACTTAAAATTTTTTTGAGAATTATTTTCTTTGAGATTTTTAGATTTTTGCACTTAGACCTTCGCCTTATATCATTTTTCGATCCGACGTCACTATATCGGGTTGAAACGATAGTTTATACCCAAAAGGTGTCGCGCGAGCACGTTAGGTCGTTTTTCGGTTCCCTTCGAAACGCCACTATAATATAGCGACGCCATACGGGAAACGCAAAAGCGACTGAACGCTTTGAAATACCATTTTCTTAAGCTTACACTGTCTTTAATTCGAATATGACGTCATATAGTGACGCCTCGAAGGGAACTAATATAAGTCGAAGGTCTAAGCGCAAATTCCGAAAAATAATTTCGACTTAAAAATTTTTGGTGAATTATTTTCTTTATGAATTTTAGATTTTTGCACTTAGACCTTCGCCTTATATCAGTTCCCTATCCAACGTCACTATATCGGGTTGAAGCGATAGTTTATACCTAAAAGGTGTCGCGCGAGCACGTTAGGTCGTTTTTTGGTTCCCTTCGAAACGTCACTATAATATAGTGTCGCCTTACGGGAATCGAAGAAGTCACTGAACGCTTTCAAATACCATTTCCTTAAGCTTAGACTGTCTTTAAACCAAATATGACGTCATATAGTGACGCCTCGGTGGGAACTAATATAAGTCGAAGGTCTAAGCGCAAATTCCGAAAAATAATTTCGCTTTGAAAATTTTTTGAGAATTAATTTCTTTGAGATTTTTAGATTTTTGCACTTAGACTTTCGCCTTATATCAGTTCCCGATCCAACGTCACTATATCGGATTGAAGCGATAGTTTATACCTAAAGGGTGTCGCGCGAGCACGTTAGGTCGTTTTTCGGTTCCCTTCGAAACGTCACTAGAATATAGTGACGCCATACGGGAAACGCAAAAGCGACTGAACGCTTTCAAATACGATTTTCTTAAGCTTAAACTGTCTTTAAACCGAATATGACGTCATATAGTGACGCCTCCAAGGGAACTAATATAAGTCGAAGGTCTAAGTGAAAATTCCGAAAAATAATTTCGACTTGAAAAATTTTAGAGAATTAATTTCTTTGAGATTTTAAGATTTTTGCACTTAGACTTTCGCCTTATATCAGTTTCCGATCCAACGTCATATATCTGGTTGAAGCGATAGTTTATACCTAAAAAGGTGTCGCGCGAGCACGTTAGGTCGTTTTTCGGTTCCTTTCGAAACGTCACTATAATATAGTGTCGGCATACGGGAATCGCAAAAGCGGCTGAACGCTTTCAAATACCATTTCCTTAAGCTTAGACTGTCTTTAAACCAAATATGACGTCATATAGTGACGCCTCTATTATATATATATATAATATATATATAGTATATATATATAATATATATATATATATTTTCTTTGATGATTTTTTTAGATTTTAGCACGTAGACCTTCGACTTATACTTAGTTCTCGAAGAAAGGTCAAATTATTAAATTATTTTTTTACAATATTTTTTTACATTAGTTATTCCCTAAAAATCCTTTTTCTATGAAAAATTATTTTTAAGGGGTACCTAAAATATATAAATTGATTGAAAATAGAATTAAAATGTATTGATATAATTTGTTTCAAAAATATGGTCTTAAAAGCAGAAATTCGTTAATTATTTTATTTGAGTGCAAAAATCTGAAAATCTAAAAAAGGTTTGTAATTTTTTAAAAAATAAAAATAAAAAAAATGTAGTGGTGTTTTCGAACACTTTATTAATTAAAAGTTTTTAGTATTATTAGTGAGGAATATGAACATTATTTCTCAATATATGTACACACAAACACACACACACATACACGTTTATATAAAAACATTATGTATTTCTGTATCTGCGAAAATATCCCCTTCCCCCCCCTCCTCCTAGGTACGTGCCGAACCTATTATAATATTTGTACCGCGAAACATAGTTGTTCATTTCATCGTGTCTGTTGCCCCTCTGAAAATTCCTATTATTGTAGTAGAATTTACTGTTTTCATTAGCGTACGCTCGATACGGGTACGCAACCGCACCGTTTTTGCTTATATTATAAATATTTTCATGCTCGTTATTGGCGTTATTATAGTTATTATTATTATTGTTATTATTATTATTTTTACTACTATTATTAATGTTATCTCTATTAGCGATACCAATTTTATTATTAGTATTATCGCCATAAACATTATTATTAATATTAGCATTTTTATTATCGTTATTAACATTCTCAATTTCATTAATACCCGTTGTACCGTTCACAATGTTGTTGTTGTTGTTGTTGTTGTTGTTGCAGTCACGTACGATGTTCTCTTCGCCCGAGTAAGCGAATCCGATTGGGTTCGATGCTTTTTTATCGCGGCCAAAAATAAAATTGCGCAGTTCGCGGACGTACCCTTGGAACCAAACGAGGTCGGATGCGGACCTTTCTACGAGAATGTTTAGCCCCCCGCGGTTTATTATGTCGACGCGCTCTTCCACGCCCCGCGACGTGGATTCCAGCGCGAAATTACCCCATATCTTAATCATGTTTAGAGCCGAAAGCAGTTCCCGGCACTCCTCATTTTGTTTTTTACTAACCGCTAAATCCTTTTCTATAACGTCGAGATAAGCCCTTTTCTCTCTCGCTATTATCTCTTGAATCTTTTTATCGCGCTTGTCGAACGTTTCTCGCTCTTCGTGATCCTCCTCTTTTATTAATGCAAGAAGCGAGTCTCGAAAGTCGATATCGAGCTCCATCACCTCGTCGAATACGGGATCGAATATAGAATTGATCGAGTCGCAATTGCCTACGATTTCGCGATATATGACGTCGTTGTTCTTCGCTATTAACGCCGTCGCCGATGCCGCGGTCGCGGTGGTCGTTTTGGGCACCACGAACTCGTTATGGAAATGATTCAGCGCCGGAAACAGGTACGTAAGAGCCCCCCTTTTATCGCCGCGGTTTAAATACGCAGCCGCGTATTCGAATAAGTTGATCGCCCGGGTTTCGATGTGTTTTAACTCTACGAAAAAGTTGAGGGAAGCCGTAAGGGAATCTTTATCGGCACTTTCTATATCACTCCCGCCGATGCGGGTTTCGGAATTCGGTATGGAATTAGCGTACATTTCGCTTATTTTCTCGCACGTCATGAAAATAGTATAATGTAGTCTAAAAAGCATATCGTTCGACACCAAATTGCACGACGACTCGAACTTTACCAAGCGAGATTTGATAAATTCCGTCGTTTTCGAGAACGCCACGAGCCGTTTTCTCGCCAAATAATCGAACAAATGCTTGTTATTTTTAATAAATCCACCCGACTCATCGAAGAAAAATGAAAATATTTCTTGGAAACCTTTCCCTTCTTCCCGGAAATCTTTTAATTTTTTCAAAGCGCTCTCCTCGAAAAGATGCGAGAACGTGCGCGCGTAAGCGAACAAAAAATTCGAAGTGACGTTTTCCACATCGACCTTTGAGGGAGTTCTGAAATCGATAATGAAGTTTTCTTCGTCGTCGCAGTAGCCGAATTCTTCGTTTTCGTCTCGTGTCTCGACGTTTTCCGATCGCTCTTCTGTTCTGAGCCGATCCAAAGGGTGGGGGGTGAAAGGTTTAGGCGGAGAAACAACGGGGAGAGATTCGAGATACGAGAGAACATTTCTCACCAACTCACGATACGACTTCTCACCGCCACTCTCCAAATTTTCACCCTCGGTCGTATGAGAACGAAGTGACATCGTCGTCGTCGTCGTCGTCGTCGTCGTCGTCGTAGTCCCACCTATCGATTTTTCACCACTAGAGACGGCCTGATATTTTTCAGAACGGGGGTGTTTCGAATTCGAACTAACGTTAGTATTCGATGGCGGAGGGAGATAATCCGAACTTTTCTTCGTTCCTTCGCCGAAAAGAATTCCTTTATGGGACACGTTTTTCTCGAAGAATGTGGCACCCCTATCACTATCACTACCGGAGATGTTCGCATTTTCCGTATCTCTGGACCGACGACTACCGCCTTTGTTCTTAACTCCTTCTAGGTTATTTTTAAACCTTTTTTCGTTTGAACGATTATTCTCGTCCTTAAACCTCAGTCTTGCGGATGCGGCACCGCGTCCGCTACGTTGGACGTTGTTCCTTTTAAAGTTATTTTCAGCGTCGCTTTCTTCACCCGAGAATATCGGTGATTCCCCTTCGTCTAGTAATTTAAGAGTTTCGTCCCCGGCGAGTGGATTTGGATTTTGCGCCCACGCCATGCAAATATATTATATAAAAACATATTAACTCAAAGAACATAATAATATCAATAAAAATATATATAATATATATATATATATATATATATATATATATATATATATATATATATATATATTATATATATATATATATATATATATATATATATAAGAACGAAAATATTCGATAGTAAATAGAAGAACATAATAAAAAAGATTTAACAACAAATATTTATTATTAATATACGGGACGGGAGGGATGAAAAATATAAATATTATCTTCGATTTCCGAAACGTATTCACCGACGACACAAATTTCAATACCGATTTATTAAAATTTGAGCGGTCTGTTTCATTTGACGACCGAGATTTCGCGCGCGGTAGAAAAAGAAGCGTGTTGCGGAAAATGGAAAAAATTCTGCTAGAAATAACGCGACATAGCGCGGATATCGAAAGGTGCGCTATTAAGATTCAAGATAGCGTGAAAAAAATCGAAATGAACAACGAAGAAATTCACAGGGCGCTTCGCAATTCGAACGTAAACTGGCAATCTTATTTTGGATCGAGGTGTTCCAACACACCCGCGACGACGAGTTCGGTGATGGCGGCGACAACGCTCCGCGATGAAGGTGTCGACGATCACCCTTTACTCGTGATTCAGGGGCCCAAAGGTCTGCTATCGACGATTGTCAACGATAAAGAGTCTTTAGCGGGATTAAATTAAAAGGTGAAAACGGAATAAAAAATGAAACAAAATTGAAGGTTGCGAACATTTTAGCGAATACCATCATCATATTCTTATTATAAGGAATATACTCAAGAAAAATTTAATTATTTAACAAAGAATAAAAAGTAGAAAAAAGAATTGAATCGTTCAAATTTCGTACGTAATATCTTCGGAGCTCGAATAGCTGCAGCGACCACGATGGCGTAGGCGACAGCGGCGTGCGCTCGGCGGCGGCGAATCCTGTTTCGGCCCCGTCGAGAAGTTGGGAAGGAGAAGGCGACTCGGTAAAAATTTGTAATCGATGGGATCGAATAAAGCTTTAAGTTTGGGGTTGTTTTTAAAAGCCTTGCTCCTCAAATAGTGATTTGTTTCAATTATTTTTACCTCGTGGATGAGCCGGTCTATGTTCGTGAAGCAAGTAATGTCGTAAATGTTTTCGAACGCCGCTCTTTGCAGGCCTAATTTCAGCAAAAGATATTTGTCGCGCATCATGCGACGGTACTGCTGCTGTTGCTGCTGCTGCTGCTGCTGCTGCTGCTGCTGCTGCTGCTGCTGCTGCTGTTGCTGCTGCTGCTGCTGCTGCTGCTGCTGCTGCTGCTGCTGCTGCTGCTGCTGCTGCTGATGTTGCTGATGCGAGGTCGACGGCTGCGGTGGCGGTTGTTCTTCGACCGAACTGGTCGTCTTCGTCGTCGGATCGTCCTTTTGGCCGTCGTGGTGTAAGAAATAATGGTTATAAGAGCCGATGCAGTCGAGATAGTTCCGAATGTGGGAGCAAATGTTGTTAATCGTCGTCAAATTGCAGTGTTTCTCGGCTCGGTTCTTGATGCGAGGATCGATGAAGCTCAAAACCGCCAAGGCCAAATTTTTGGGAGTCTTCTGATCCAAAATGTTGTTCTTCTTAACGACGTTGTATAGCTCGATCGCTCGGCGCGTTTGTCGCGGATCGAAATCCACTTCACTCGCGTACTTATGGATCAAGAACTTGGCGTTGTTGACGTTGTTCAGTTTCGACAGTAGCACTCGATCGCCCAAACTAATAACGAAGTGACAAAATTTCGTATCGAAATTCGCGTCCGTGATGTTAAAGGCGTCGAATTCATTTCAATTTGAGAATCGCCGCCTGAATGCACCAGTCCAATTGCGCGTTGGGAATTCGGATTCGTTTGAACGTGCTCTGGTTCCTGCATATCTTGAGGTGGAAAATCGTGAGTGCTGTTATCGTTAAATTTTTTTGACGCAGCTTGTCGTCGATTTTTCGACACCCCTTGATTATGACGAGGCATTTCTTTATAAGAGCCTCGGTGAACTTTAAGCTGTTGCTTCGTTTCACGAGCATGTACTTCTCCCGGCGAAGTTCGATCGCGCGGAACGTGCTCAAAATCCTTATAATTTCCCCTTCGTAGCCGGCGATGAGGGGGCGATCGTGACTAAATTTGTCTCTTATAATTTTCCTCACGGGGCAATTGTCATCGTCGTCCGATTTGAGCATTTCGGATATCTCATTTCGCGTCCTTTCTTCGTTCAACTTATCGAAATTTACGCCGTACGAAAAACGAATATCTTCATCCGCGACGGGGGCGTCGGGACGAGGAGGAGGCGACGAAGAGCTGGAGCAGGAGTCTACGTAACGAACGTCTTTAATTTTTATATCGTCTAAACACCTCTCGGGTTTGTAGATTTCGGCGATCGACGCGTTCTTGTTTTTCAAATTTAGGATAATTTCGTTGTTCTCGTTCAGCACCCAACAATCGGTTAGATCGATAAACTTTTTAGGATCTTCCATTTTTCCTTTTCTGGGCCGGGAAGAGGCGTCAGCGGAGGCGGCGACGGCGACGGCGTGCCCATTTTCGCTTTTTATTTTCTTCCCAAAATTTAAAACCTTATTTTTGTTTTTTATGTTCAAAAATTCCATTTTTTCCGATTTTTTGACGAAGATTTCCAAGTCTTTTTCGATATTTTTCTTTCCCCCTCCAGCTTCTATATCTTCACCGTATTCCCGTAGATGTATCGAAAGTTTCGCCGGCACGCTAGAATAATCCACTTCTGGGTCCCAATCGTCGTCGTCGCCATATTCATAACGGAATACGTTAGAATACGAATGTGAAGAAGAAGAAGAAGAAGAAGAAGAAGAAGAGAGTTCTGACGGTGATAAAGGGTGCTCAGAAGAGTCTGAGGAACCGCTATCCGACATATATAAAGTCGACGACGAAGATAATGATCTTTCCATCTTAAAGATTTGTGGACCGGTTTTATCTGTAAATATTATTATAATAATAGTTTAGTTTGAGAAGCTAGGGCTACGACTGCGTCGATTAAGAAAGGAGATTCCTCCCTCATCTTAAATTTATCATCATCGATCAGTTCAACATACTAATAAAATTATTTCAATGAATAAAATTCGTATATAGATAAAATTCGTATATAGATAAATCTTTAATAATTTTTTAATAATTTATAGATTAATAAATTTATTTATATAAAAAAGGAACTTATTTATACATATTTTTGGAGATGAAAATATCTCTTAACCAGAATGAGACTTTCGCCCCTTTTTATAATTCTTTCGAACTAATTCCCTCCTCGACTTTATTAATCGCGCCCCCCCTCTTCCTCGACGTTCGCGACTTTATTTTTTTTGAGAATATATTCCTTCATCGAAAAGTATAGTATTGGAATGAGCGATCGCTTCTTCACGCCAAAGTATAATATGATCGACAAAGCGACTATCACGAATACGAATTCCAACGCGCTTTTTGCCGTCGATCCCAAAATATCCCTTCCCATTATATCACTAATGATACGTTTCAAACCTTCCTCCAAATCTTTTTGATCTATTATTTCGATAGACGAAGGGGTGTATTCAGCATCATTTTCTTTTGTTTTCTCGCCGATAATGGTTATAGAGTTATTAACGCCGAATCCGTTATCGTAGTAGGCGTCGTCATCGTCTTCGTCGTAGACTGGATTTTCTTCGTCGACGTTTTTGGTGCCATCGGATGACAAATTCGATTCGGAATAGAGCCGCTCCGTTTTATCGGATGTCGCGGGGTTCGGGAGTAAGTTTTTCGACGATAGAAGCGAGAAACTATTTAGGAAAAAGACGAAAAAAAACGCGTATTTTCTTTTTTTCGTAAACATTCTCTTAAGAATATATTATAATAATAATAGAAAATTATTATTTACAGGCCCTTAAAAATTTATTAATTCCTAATAAATAAATAAATATTTTTTTTATTTTAAAAATGCGAATATTTTATTAATACTTATCACTTCATCCATCCTTGATCGCTAGAGGAAAAAAAATCGAAACCGATTCAAAAATGACGGAGCCTGAAAAATTGGGTGGTTCCCACTATAGAAACCTGTGGAGGTGGATCCGAGTTTGCAAAGGATTTCAGAGAAACGAGATTAAAATTCAGGGGAGCCTGTACAAGTCGTTAAAATCAGAATTTTTCGGCTCGAAGAGAAGCCGCGTACCCGATTTAGGTACCGAAAAGGATCTCCCCCTCTGTATAGTATTAGCCGAATACGATGAGAAATTGCCGCCCGGAATTAAAGACGACGCCGAGAATTTACGCCTGGCGGTAGACGTTTTTATGAAGATCAACCGGGACAAAATTGAATCTTTCCGGGAGAACTACTGGGACCACTGCGAAAAATACCTCAATAGCCCTAAAACAGAGAAAAGGAAAACAGTTTTAAAAGAGTTTTTTTTTCGAAATTTGTCGACGGAGAGAAGTAAAAATAAATCGCAGCTCGAGGATGACGGTTTCGTCGTTTTATCGGATCTCGGGGAAATTCGGGACGCCTTCGAAAGGTGCGAGCGGGAAAGACGAGATAAAATAAAGAAACACGAAGCGCTCGACGAAGTCGCCGCTGCCGACGCCGCCGAGAGATCCAAATTGAGCAAAAGACGCAAAGGAAAACGTTTCAAGGCCGAAACTGCCGAAACTGCCGAAACTGCCGACACCGCTGAAGAGGAAAAGTGTGATGTAACTATAACCGCCGGCCAAAAAACGAAAACGACGTTGACACCATCGGGAAACGAAGAGGATCTTTCGGCCGCCGCCGATGATGAAGATCCCCGAGCCTCGCTCGAACGTATTAAATTAATCTTAGACGGTATCGAAGAACGGCAAAATTATTTGCTGAATTTCTTTAACGAAGAAATCCTTCGACGCCGTCGTGTAGTGGAAACGGAGTTGGGCGACAGATTAAAGGAAACTAAAAATTCGACTATGGAAATGAGAGACCGAAATCGGAGTTGCCGTGAGGCTCGTAAACGAGACGCTGCGGAAATTGTGGACCTGGCGCAAAATATTGATCGCAAAATAAAATGTTTCTCTCTCCCGTTGAGGTCGTCGATTCCCGATGAATCGTAGAGTAAAAAAATTAGGAATGCCTAAAAAGATTGTAATCAATTTACTTATTCGGTGAATATCATTGCTATTTTTTTTTAATGTTAAAAAAAAACAGGTAAGATAAATAAATATTTATTAGATAATAAATTTTTTTTATTCGAATATTTTGCACGTAGACCAATCATATTAAATCCTTCCCTCCTCATCTCCAGAATTTTCGAGTACATTATTCTTCTTCCACCGTTTGACGGCGCGTTTCAATCTATTCGCCTTACGTAACTTCGTCCGATGGATCCCGGAAACTATGAAAATTCGATGTTGACGCGGGACACGGAAAGGTGCTTCAAATTCATCGAGGATCTCAAGAAACAGGCGGTCGTAATAGAGTTAATTATTAGAAATGGCCTTAAAGAAATCGACGAACGTTACGTTAAAATTCAGGACGAACTCAACCGCCTCCATGCCAAAAACGAACGAATAAGTTCGCGCAACGCCGAAATCGCGGAGAGGCTAAAGGACGTAAAGGAAACTTTGATCAATTACGACGAAAACAGTTTGGGTAATGCGGCGAGTCTACAAATGAAAAAGTTAAAGCACAAAATTGAAAAAATTAAAGAGAGGACGAAATTAAAAAAACTAAAAAAGAAAGCTTTATCTCATCGCTCGAAGAATTAAAGTCCGCTCGATAAATTTTGCTAAGAGGCGCGGGGTAGAAACATTGTCTTTATGTAAACCCGACTAACTTTCCGTATTTATCGTTGTTTTGAGTTTTTTATTTGAATAAAATTGTTAGAAAAAATGGTGTTTGCTTTTTATTAACTTATTATTATTATACTTCCTTTTGTTAGTTTGAAACAAACGTAAGAAACCTATCGGGTCAAAAGTTGTTTTTATAAAAAAAAAATAATATTTTTTTTTTCAAAGTTAAATATTTTTCAAGATTTTGGATTTAGACCTTCGACTTTTCTTAGTTCCCGCTAAAACGTCACTATATGAGGTTTAACGATAGCGTCGTGCGTTCGTTCGTTCGTTCGTTCGTTCGTTTTTCTGGGTGGCGTTCGTGAGTCAACGGTATGACGCGCTGAGGGCCGGCCAATTATATATTTTAGGGTTTCGCGCAGTCCCGCTGGGGTCGGTGAGCCGCATTTGATGAAACGAGGCGTTGTGTAAGGCGGACGCTCTAACGTATCCGAGCCAATAAAATTCGAAACATATTTGCAACATTAGCAATACGCGAGGGGTTTGTGGGGTAGAAGTCAGAACATTATTTCTTTAACCAATAGCGGTTATTCGAGTGCAAACAGCCACGTAAACGACGATTCCGATGGGGGGAATAGTACAGGGGTTAACAAAACTGGGTTGGAGCTCCAATGCGGGGAACCAATCGTGTTCGAAGTGGCTTTGCGAACTCAGCAAAGTGGGCGGGATAGCACCCACGGCTGGGAATATATATATAAGCCATGGCGACTGAAAATTCATTCAATTTCTTTGAAGTGTGAGACAGAGAGGTAAACTCACTGTTAGTTCGAATACTCTATTCGCGTAATATATCATAGGGTGTCGTCTTGAAAGAATATGTCTTCAAAACTCAACGAAGAAATTGTGACCGCGAGAATAACCAAACCTTCGGCGGCGGCGATGAGTAGCGATGATTCTTGGTGCGCCGAAGATATCGAGCATAGTTACGGAATAAAAATTAAATTTAGAAAAAACGAAAAGGAGGAGAATGACGACGATAAAGCGAAAAGATTTAAATCTAGCAAAGAAGCGTCTTCGAGTGTTGAAAATATGGGCAAAAATAGAAATCCTAAAGGAAAAAATCTTCTCGAACTTACGGAAGATGTGGTCGCAACCTCGGAAAAATCGGGTAAAAATTCTAAAAAACTAGCAAAGAAAGGTCGATCAAAACGAAGAAAAAAAGAAAAATCCTCTCAGCATCCGTCTAACGATATTCTCAAAGAAAAAAAGGAAAAGACCATTCTCCCCTTAAAGAAAAGAAATTATCTTGCACCGCCGCTCCCTTACAAGGAAAGGAAAAGTCGTCTTCTTCTTTTTCCTATGGAGGAAATGGGTAGGAAAAATTGAATTATTCGCTCGTTTCTGTACCATTATATTTTGAAAAAAATTGTAATTTTCATCAATCATTTATTTTAGAAGGAAATGTAACTGATTTTTTCTCATTTTTATTTTCTCACAGCAGGTCGTTGGCTTCCTGAATCTAGCGATCGAAGTAAAATCGATTCCTTGCTGAATATCTGCCACCACCCAACTGTCATTTCGAACGATCCATCAGGAGCAGCGAGAGCAGCAGCATCATCATCGGCGGTTTTAGAAACAAACAGTTTGACGGAAATCAAAGACGTCGTAGTAGACAGATCTATCGAGTGGAATGAAAAAAATTACATAGGAGGATGTAAGTTTCTTTTTTAATAAAAGTAGGGGGATTATATAATATATATTATATAGTAATATATATATATATTACCTACTCATATATATATATATTATATATATATATATATATTTATTGTTATTTTTAAATTCATATTTCAATATACCGTTGAAAAACTCTTTGATTATAAAAAACAATAATTTATATTACTTTTAGCGCTAAAACATTTAAAGTATTCACCATTGATATTAATAATCTAAATATTTCAGATGCCGGATTGGATTTGAGAATATCTCGAAAGGAATCGAGTCCCTTATCTGAAAACGAAAGCTTGTCCGATTATTTGAAGGAGGTGGAAAAAAATACACTTTTCGATCAGGATTTACATTGTTTTCCGCGGTTGGCGCCTAAAGAAAACCCCGCTCTCCTCCCGAGTTTGTTCGACGAAGCACCCGTGCGGCAACAACAACAGAAGAAATATTATCACTACCATGATCGAATTAGTTCGACGAATGGGAATCGTCATCAGTTCGTTCGGGTTGACGGAGAGGTCGAGAATCGCTCGGATATCCCAGTATTTAGATACGGTAAGTTTAATTCTAGCCAACTCGTTTTATGATCAACGCTTTATAAATAACAGTTTTTACTGTAAATAAATCATCCTGTTATTTTAATATAAAAATACGAATTTACAATTTTTCAGATTTTGGAATGCGTTCGGGACATCTTGGTGAAAAGGAAGGTTTTAATAGATCTTTGACGCAAAGGTCAAATTTCCACTACAAATCTCACTCTTTTAAAAATTTAAAGAATAAAGAACA
The DNA here is from genome assembly GCA_015478945.1 of Trachelipus rathkii. Taxonomy (NCBI): domain Eukaryota; kingdom Metazoa; phylum Arthropoda; class Malacostraca; order Isopoda; family Trachelipodidae; genus Trachelipus; species Trachelipus rathkii. The sequence continues at coordinate 7,151 of JABUQX010134340.1, read as the reverse complement.
CCACATGTTGTATAATTCGGAAGCGAGTTTTACTCAAGAATATACTAGGAAACAGCAGCAGCAGCAGCAGCAGCAATCGCAACAACAACTTTACGAAGAAACGTCCGACGCCGGATTTCTTCAATATCTGCAGCAGCAGCAGCAGCAGCAGCAGCAGCAGCAGCAGCAGCAGCAGCTACCGCTACAATCGCGTATGTTTGTTCCAGAATACACCCAGCAGCGACCGTGTATTTTTTATCAAGAAGGTGCGAGCGACGTAGGAAAACTCGAATATCTTCAGCAAAATCATCGACAAACGCGTTTGTTTCCTCATGAGAAACCGAATTTCTTAGAAATTACCCAACATCCTCAGCAACAGCAGAAGCAGCAGCACCAGCAGGTTCACGATTTTTTGTCCCAGAATATACCCGGAGACAGGATGATGACCAGAAAGCAGCGAGCAGCAGCAGCTTCCACGATTTTTTGGGTCAGAATGTATCCGGAAACAGGATGACCAGCAGCAGCAGCAGCAGCAGCAGCAGAAACAACCTTTACCGAGTCTCTTTTGCTACGAGGGTGAAAACGCTGCATCTGCGGTTCCAGAATACATCTCCCAGCGGCAGCAACAACAACCGCCATCGAGTCGCCTTTTTTACGATGGACAATACACCCTAAGGTCTCCTGAATGCGCCCATCAGCAGCAGCAGCAGCAGCAGCAGCAGCGATTACTTCGAGAGAGAACAAACGTCGAGGGTCCACAAGAGAATTTGTCGGCTACTAAAAATAGTGATAATAGCTTTAACATAGACGATCTATTACTCGATTTGACAGAAAATGCGTCACCCACTGCCGGCATCGAAACTGGGCGAACGAAGGAATCGACCGATGGTCCACTTCCAACGGATGACGACGAATCGGACTGTTGTCTGTTGGAGCCGAAAATCGAAATAAAAGAAGAGGACGAGTGGAAATTATCTGAAGAAACTTATTTTGTGGGTAGTGAAACATCGCCGTCGCCGTCGAGAGAAGATGGAGACTTTAAACGGGAAACTGATAGCTGCGACCATCGCGGCGACGCCGATATCCGCGTGATGAACTCTCATTACGACCCCCTTTCCGTGTCGTTAATGAACCCTGATTACGAATCGGACGGTTGTCTGTTGGAGCCGAAAGTAGAAATAAAAGAAGAGGGTGAGTGGCAGTCATCCGAAGAAACTAATTTTGAGGGTAGTGAAATATCGCCGCCGCCGTTGCCGCCGTCGAGAGACGATGGAGACGTTAAAAGGGAAACGGATAACAGCGATCATCATTACGACCACCTTTCCGTGTCGTTAATGAACCCCGATTACGAAAATATGGTTAAGGGGATTCGGGATATCAAAGATTTAATTCACATTCCGAAAGTCGTTTCTCCTCTCCCGTCTTCCCCCTCTTCTTCCTCCGCCGGACATTTGGTGAAGGAAACTGTAATGTGTCAAAACACCGAAGTGACGATAGAATATTCATCGCCGTACGCCGCCTCCGCCGCCGCTGCTGCCGCTGGTGGCAACATCAAATCTAATAACGCTCTACGAGCAAGTTTCTTGGTATCTAAAATCGTCGATGATATTGAAAACAATGTCGTCAGCGAAGTGACGCTCGCGCAAGTGAAAAGGGCCATGGGTGAAGTGTATAACAACGTCAACCTGAGAACGACAAATGGGATTAAAATCCCTTTCATGAACACTCACCTGCCCTTCGCGATCAACCGGTATTTCGTCGAACAACTTTGCGTCACCGACGGCTGTGGAGATAAGTTCACCTCCGATCTTTTGGACTTTCTCGTACAGATCGCATTCTGCAGATTCGTGGAGGCCCAGAATTTTCGCTACAAACCAAAAATGAAGAAGGGAAAAATTCCGACCTGGCACCGGCTAGTCATTGAGGCATTGGGACGGTACGTTCGGCTCGACGCCGAAACCAACGAATTGATACTCGACGTATCTTTTATTCCTCAAAGTTCGAAAGACGAACGCTTCACCGCTAAATTTTTGGGGGATCAGAAGATGCTCGCATCGTTTAGGCGAATGCAGGAAGCTGACTTTGGGAAGTCTAAGTATAAGATATTTGGCGAGGTTTACGTGAATTACCTTTACACCAGGTGGTCATCGAAATCCGACAAAAAAATTCAAAAGATTTTAGACCACGAAATTTCAAAAATATTTAACTTGTATTTCGATAATTGAAGATATTATGTTATATTATATTATATATTATAAAAAATTTTCGCGTTTTATTTTTAAAAGTGTGTACTTTTTGTGTAAATAAAAAAATGTTTTTAGTTATACCTTTATTTTAATCAACCTGATTGCGAAAAATACATAAAAACAAAATTAAAAAACTTTTTTCCTACGAGTGTATACGTTTTGCTTAAATATACAGCCATAAATTTATTTTAATCATCGTCGATTGAGTAAAATACGTAAAAATAACGGACGACACGATGGGTAATAACGATAATATTCACAGGAACACGTCGCTGTTTCTTCAATATCGAATATATTCTTCAAAAAACTCCTTTAATAATTTATTGGATTCTTGCATCGAGGACGTCGAGAGAAAAGCGAAACACTTGGAGAAAAAAAGAATGGTCTTGTCGAAATTTAGAGAAAGTTTATCGCGCGAAGAAATGCTCGGATTCCTTTTCAAAGAACGATCACTTTTACACCGGAGGGAAGCCATGTTGCACTTTAAATTTTATTTTTTGTACTTTAAACTCGCGATCGAGGTGATAACGGACGAACTCGTTCGACACGCTTCGGAGAAAAAAATTCAGGATATCCGAAAGTATCTGAATACCATTCAACTGCAGAGTCACTTCGTTTGTTGCCTGGCTAAATGGCTTTTAAACGAATATTACGTAAGGTTTCCCTATAACGATATCGATTTCTTGGAGAAATCTCGTAAAATAAATATCGTGTTCGTAAATACGCTCCTTCAAGTACGTTTTAGCCGCTAAAACTTCTGTCGCCGAATAGTTTGTATGGTCGTCGTCCTCGTCGCGATTGAAGACGCCTCGCTCGCCTAATAAAGGTAAGATTTCGGTATTTACTCTTTCAAAAACGCCGCCGCCGCTCTCGTCGTCGGTGACGCCCCTCGCGTCTAGCACGAGCGGCCTTATCCTCGCGAATGCGACTCGCGCGAAGATCATGTGGCGCTCGGCCTCTTCGCGAGATTTCTCCAAGAAATCGATATCGTTATAGGGAAACCTTACGTAATATTCGTTTAAAAGCCATTTAGCCAGGCAACAAACGAAGTGACTCTGCAGTTGAATGGTATTCAGATACTTTCGGATATCCTGAATTTTTTTCTCCGAAGCGTGTCGAACGAGTTCGTCCGTTATCACCTCGATCGCGAGTTTAAAGTACAAAAAATAAAATTTAAAGTGCAACATGGCTTCCCTCCGGTGTAAAAGTGATCGTTCTTTGAAAAGGAATCCGAGCATTTCTTCGCGCGATAAACTTTCTCTAAATTTCGACAAGACCATTCTTTTTTTCTCCAAGTGTTTCGCTTTTCTCTCGACGTCCTCGATGCAAGAATCCAATAAATTATTAAAGGAGTTTTTTGAAGAATATATTCGATATTGAAGAAACAGCGACGTGTTCCTGTGAATATTATCGTTATTACCCATCGTGTCGTCCGTTATTTTTACGTATTTTACTCAATCGACGATGATTAAAATAAATTTATGGCTGTATATTTAAGCAAAACGTATACACTCGTAGGAAAAAAGTTTTTTAATTTTGTTTTTATGTATTTTTCGCAATCAGGTTGATTAAAATAAAGGTATAACTAAAAACATTTTTTTATTTACACAAAAAGTACACACTTTTAAAAATAAAACGCGAAAATTTTTTATAATATATAATATAATATAATATAACATAATATCTTCAATTATCGAAATACAAGTTAAATATTTTTGAAATTTCGTGGTCTAAAATCTTTTGAATTTTTTTGTCGGATTTCGATGACCACCTGGTGTAAAGGTAATTCACGTAAACCTCGCCAAATATCTTATACTTAGACTTCCCAAAGTCAGCTTCCTGCATTCGCCTAAACGATGCGAGCATCTTCTGATCCCCCAAAAATTTAGCGGTGAAGCGTTCGTCTTTCGAACTTTGAGGAATAAAAGATACGTCGAGTATCAATTCGTTGGTTTCGGCGTCGAGCCGAACGTACCGTCCCAATGCCTCAATGACTAGCCGGTGCCAGGTCGGAATTTTTCCCTTCTTCATTTTTGGTTTGTAGCGAAAATTCTGGGCCTCCACGAATCTGCAGAATGCGATCTGTACGAGAAAGTCCAAAAGATCGGAGGTGAACTTATCTCCACAGCCGTCGGTGACGCAAAGTTGTTCGGCGAAATACCGGTTGATCGCGAAGGGCAGGTGAGTGTTCATGAAAGGGATTTTAATCCCATTTGTCGTTCTCAGGTTGACGTTGTTATACACTTCACCCATGGCCCTTTTCACTTGCGCGAGCGTCACTTCGCTGACGACATTGTTTTCAATATCATCGACGATTTTAGATACCAAGAAACTTGCTCGTAGAGCGTTATTAGATTTGATGTTGCCACCAGCGGCAGCAGCGGCGGCGGAGGCGGCGTACGGCGATGAATATTCTATCGTCACTTCGGTGTTTTGACACATTACAGTTTCCTTCACCAAATGTCCGGCGGAGGAAGAAGAGGGGGAAGACGGGAGAGGAGAGACGACTTTCGGAATGTGAATTAAATCTTTGATATCCCGAATCCCCTTAACCATATTTTCGTAATCGGGGTTCATTAACGACACGGAAAGGTGGTCGTAATGATGATCGCTGTTATCCGTTTCCCTTTTAACGTCTCTATCGTCTCTCGACGGCGGCAACGGCGGCGGCGATATTTCACTACCCTCAAAATTAGTTTCTTCGGATGACTGCCACTCGCCCTCTTCTTTTATATTTTCTACTTTTGGCATCCAACAGAAACCGACCATATTTTCGTAATCGGGTTTCATTAACGACACGGAAAGGGGGTCGTAATTAGAGTTCATCACGAGTATATCAGCGTCGCCGCGATGGTCGCAGCTATCAGTTTCCCGTTTAAAGTCTCCATCGCTCTCTCGACGGCGGCGGCAGATGTTATCACTACCCTCAAAAATTAGTTTTTACTACGGATACTCTATGCTACTCGCCCTCTTCTTTTATATTTTCTATTTATCGGCTTAACAACAGACAAACGTTACCGATTCGTCCGTCATCCTATTGGAAGTGGGTACACATCGATTGATCCTTTACGTATCGCCCAGTTTCGCACTCGACGGCTGGTGTGACGCATAATTTTCTGTTCAAATCGTGTATATAGATCGTGTCATATGTTAAAGCTATTTATACACTATTTTAGAGCCGACTCGAAATTCTCTTGTGGAACCCTCGACGTTTGTTTCTCTCTCGTAAAGTAAATCGCTTGCTGCTGCTGCTGCTGCTGTATGGTGACGCTATTTTGGAGACCTTTATGGGTATTGTATATAGTCCATCGTAAAAATCGGTACTACTCGATGGGACGTTTGTTGTTTGCTGGCCACTGGGAGATGATTCTGGAGAACGCAGATGCAGTGGTTTTCATCCCTCGTAGCATAAAGGAGACTCGGGTAAAGGTGGTTTCTGCGCTTGCTGCCTCTGCTGACTGCTGTACTGCTGTGCGTACAATCCTGGTCTCCGGTGTTATTCTGGGAACAAAAAATCTGTGGAAGCTGTCTGCTGCTGCTTGACTGGCTTGTCGTCTGCTGACTCTGATCATCCTGTCTCCGGGTGATATATTCTGGGACAAAAAATCGTGGAAGCTGCTGGTGCTGCTGCTTCTTCTGTTGCTGAGGATGTTGGGTAATTTCTAAGAAATTCGGTTTCTCATGAGGAAACAAACGCGTTTGTCGATGATTTTGCTGAAGATATTCGAGTTTTCCTACGTCGCTCGCACCTTCTTGATAAAAAATACACGGTCGCTGCTGGGTGTATTCTGGAACAAACATACGCGATTGTAGCGGTAGCTGCTGCTGCTGCTGCTGCTGCTGCTGCTGCTGCTGCTGCTGCTGCAGATATTGAAGAAATCCGGCGTCGGACGTTTCTTCGTAAAGTTGTTGTTGCGATTGCTGCTGCTGCTGCTGCTGCTGTTTCCTAGTATATTCTTGAGTAAAACTCGCTTCCGAATTATACAACATGTGGTGTTCTTTATTCTTTAAATTTTTAAAAGAGTGAGATTTGTAGTGGAAATTTGACCTTTGCGTCAAAGATCTATTAAAACCTTCCTTTTCACCAAGATGTCCCGAACGCATTCCAAAATCTGAAAAATTGTAAATTCGTATTTTTATATTAAAATAACAGGATGATTTATTTAGAGTAAAAACTGTTATTTATCGAGCGTTGATCATAAAACGAGTTGGCTAGAATTAAACTTACCGTATCTAAATACTGGGATATCCGAGCGATTCTCGACCTCTCCGTCAACCCGAACGAACTGATGACGATTCCCATTCGTCGAACTAATTCGATCATGGTAGTGATAATATTTCTTCTGTTGTTGTTGCCGCACGGGTGCTTCGTCGAACAAACTCGGGAGGAGAGCGGGGTTTTCTTTAGGCGCCAACCGCGGAAAACAATGTAAATCCTGATCGAAAAGTGTATTTTTTTCCACCTCCTTCAAATAATCGGACAAGCTTTCGTTTTCAGATAAGGGACTCGATTCCTTTCGAGATATTCTCAAATCCAATCCGGCATCTGAAATATTTAGATTATTAATATCAATGGTGAATACTTTAAATGTTTTAGCGCTAAAAGTAATATAAATTATTGTTTTTTATAATCAAAGAGTTTTTCAACGGCAAGATGCTCTATTTAACTATATTTATTATTTATAATTATAATGTAGTAATATTAGCTACTATATAATAATCTATACTATAGTGGTAGGTATGACATATCAATATATTATATATTAATCCCGCGCTACTTTTGATTAGAAAGAAACAAACTTATATCCTCTATTGTGTAATTTTATCATCCACTCGATAAGATCTGTCTCACTACGACGTCTTGGATTTCACAGAGTTCCAAACTGTTTGATTTTCTAAAACCGCCGATTGATGGATGCTATTGGG
>JABUQX010134339.1:15000-18808 GCA_015478945.1 Trachelipus rathkii | reverse complement strand
TAATAATAATAATAAAAAATAATAATAATAATAACATCAGTAGCAGTTGCAACAGCTTCAGTAATAATAATAATAATAATAATAATAATAATAATAATAATAATAATAATAATAATAATAATAATAATAATAATAATAATAATAATAATAATAATAATAATAATAATAAATATAAATATAAATATAATCATAAATATAAATATAACCAATCATGGCAACCATGATCCCAGCCATACGGCAACACCAACAATCTTGGTCATACAACTTTAATAACGGCAACGATAATTGCAACTCATACTTTTGTGCTTATCGCGATTATCGCAATCATATCGATACCTTGCCAACTCAATAGTTTTCTTTATACTTTGTGACTTCTTCCCTCCATTCTTTTAATATTCCAAAACCTTATTCGTACTTATCCCAGCCTCAAAACTAAATATGTTCTTTCCAAATCTTAACATTTTCTTTCAACTACAACATTTCGTTTCGTCTTTAACTTTGTTTTTGATCACCTGGTTTTAAATGTTTCATTCCAACTATTATATTAGCTTAAACTTGACTATTTTATTCTAACTTGACTTTTAAATTTTCTTAAACTTGAATGCTTTATTCTAAACTTGAATTTTAAACTTGATCTTTATTCTAAACTTGAATGTTTTCTTTCAGCTATTGCATTAACTTAAATTTGGCTTCATTTTCCTCAAATCCTCCTCGTCATCTACAAATATTACTCTTAAACTTACCCGAATACGCGGGACTTTAGTTAACTTATTACTGATTTTCAATTTGAACTTTGATAATCTGCTTTTCGTTCTCCGTAAATATCACCTTTATTTCACTCGTTATTCTGGAACAACTTTACGCAAAATTTCCACATATAAAAAGACGCGATTCCAGTACCGATTTTCTTCATTTCAGAATATTTAGTTGGTTTAGGGATTTCTTTAAATCGCCCTATTGTACGACTCCCCCTCAGAGATTGGTTGTCCAATCTCTAACAAGAAAAATAATTACACTGGTTCCTCCTCCTTGACGCCTTTTTTGCTTCTGTCCGTCTTTCGTACTCCAGAATCTTCCCTTGTACGTTTGACAATTCTGGAACTGATCCTCGTGATCTTGTTTGTGGTGGCGAGTATTGACTTTCCTCAGCTTGTTCACAATTCTCTACGTATATTGGTTCTTGACCTTTATTCATGTTCTCCGGGCTTTCCCCAACTTCCTTCAACTCTTCATATAGGGATTTCCTTGTTGGTTCTGGTGTTTCTAAGTCCTCTGCTGAGTTCAGGGCTCTCTCTTCCATTTCTAACATTCCAGTCCCAGGTACAGGCAACTCCTCCTCCAACTGGCCAAATGGCGTTTCTTCTTCCAAATCACTCCTGTCGCTTCCTATTGCGGCCAACAAATAACTGTTCTCCGGGAACCGTAACGACGCCTCAAATTTCCGGATGTCAAAGTCACTGTTTCCGTCACTATTTGTATCATTGTTGTCAAACCAGTCCAACTGTTCACTGGCATCAATAGGTGAGGGGACCGATTCCGTATAGCTCGTTTGTGTCCCTATATCGAATGTTATCAATTGGTCCGTCTGTACCTGCTGCAACCTTCTTCGTTTTGACGCTTGCTGTCGCTACTTCTTTCAACATCTGCCACGCCTTCTTTAACTGGGCTCCTTTCTTCTTTTCCGTCCACGTAACGACCGAATGGTTCCTACTCCACAAAATTGTACGCTGTTCCGGACGGTTGTGTCCACCCCTGACCAAAGTGTTATGTCCCTCTTCGACCAACTGGTCCTGTACACGTTCGACCGACTGGTTCTTCCCGCACTTGAGCGAGTGGTTTTTCTTCATTTGTACTGCAACGTTCCTTAAAAACCCCGACCTGGGGCCACATTCCGATGTCTCCATCTCAGAATCAATTTCTTCAGGTGAGATTATTTGTGAGGTCTCCAACTCTACTTGTTCGTTCTCTTGCCGGAAATGCTGTAGCAAGTAAGGAGGCGGGTCTGCCCAAACTTTCAAATGTGAATAATGAGCTTTTATAGTTTTTCCTTCCCTTTCGATCTCATACGTCATTCCCTCGGATACAACTTTGGTAACTACGTATGGCCCTGCAAATCTTTCTCCCAACTTCTTGTCTACTGACCTATCTACACTTATAATCTTCCTTTTAACTTTTACACCCACTGCATAGGGTAACCAATTAGGGTGTCCCTCTCTCCACTTTCCTTGTTCTTCTCTTGGGATGGGTAGCATCACTCCTCTTTCATGATGTTCCGTCATTAATTTCTCTGCTGGTGACATCCCCAGTTCAGTATGTTTTGTGTTGTTATATGTCAACACCACTCTCGGCAGACAAATGTCCCAATCCAATTCTTCAGCTACTACATTCTTCACTAGCTCTGCAAACGTTCTATTGACACGCTCCACTGCCCCGTTACTTGATGGCTTATAAGGACTACTATAAATGTGGTCAATCCCGTAGCTCCTCAACATCTGTTCGAACTTCCGACTCCTAAACTCCACTCCATTATCAGTCAGTATCTTGTACGGTGCATGTATGAAACTTGGTAGCATATGATATTCAAATGCATCCGATACACTTTTTGCTACCTTATTTTTCAGTGGCCTCACCATTGCCCATTTACTACAATGATCAATTGCAACCAGGCATGCTACATTTCCCAATCTCGTTTTTGGCATGGACATAACGTCCACGGCAACCATCTCAAATGGATTCTTCACTTCTATCTTCCAGATAGGTGGGTATACTACCGTATGCTCAATCTTCATTAGTTGGCACTTCGGGCAAGTCCTGCATACTTCCTGAACCACTGTGTATATTTTTGGATGCCACACATACTTCACTACTGCATCTAATAATTTGTCTCGTCCTATGTGTGCAAGATTTCTGTGTATGGTCACGCTTACATGTACAAGTTGTCTGAATCCCACCACTGCACTATAATAATTTGTTCCCAGTTTCTTCACTAAAATTCCTTGGTTTATGGCAAAATCTTCTCTGTACCGGTAAAATTCTTTTAAGAGATCGGTCTTCTCAATTTGTTGGCCATTTCTCACCCTCTCTCTCAGGGTTTTTATAGCTTCTGATCTACTTTGTAATTTCATAATCTCCTCTGGCGCTATTTCCATTAATTGACCACTGTTTCTGTTAACCGATACATTATTCACCGCCACCGTTGTTATAAACGTGTCACTCACATTCTCAGAATCTCCACCATGCGAAATTATTCCTTCACCAAAATCTAGAACTGCTTCAGTTTCTACAAGATAGTTCATGCCCAACAAGAGGCAAGCTGGGATATACTCATCTTTAACCACCACCAATGGCAATGTCACCTGTCGATATTTCGTGTTTATGGTGACTTCCACTGCTCTTGTACACTCCACCTCCCCGGTGCCCACACCATTAAGCATTACTTCCACTGGCCTTTCTCGTCGTATGTGCCCAAATTGCGTAAGATCATTTACGACGGCCTCCTGTATTAAACTGATCACTGCACCAGTGTCTAGAAACGCACATTTTGTCACCTCCCCTATACACACTTCTTTCCAGGCAACCCCCTTCAAAATGTGGTTACAGCTCAGTCTTGAAATGTGGCCTCTTTCTTTCATCAACAGATTTATCTCCAATCCTTCACCATAATGGTGACTCAACAAGTTAGTTTCTTCATCCTCACTTGCTTCTTCTTCCTCTTGAGGATGTTCCCCATCGGTATCCTGTCCATCTTCTTGAAATTCTTCCTCGTTATCTGAAATGATTGGTATTTCTTCCGTCATGGTATTCCAAT
>JABUQX010134339.1:2500-5000 GCA_015478945.1 Trachelipus rathkii | reverse complement strand
TAATAATAATAATAATAATAATAATAATAATAATAATATAATAATAATATAATAAATAAATATTGTGAAAATAAATAAAATAATGATAATGATGTCAGTATTATTAAAAAAAAATAATAATAATAAAATAATAATAATAATAATAATAAATAATAATGAATAATAATAATAATATAATAAAATATTTAAACATGCTTATAATAGATCATATATGTCAGAAACCTAAAAAGATATGGTAAATGTTGAGCAAAGCGTAGTATGGTGAAAAAAAAATTTTCTTTATATATTCTTCCTACCTATGCATGATGACGAATACAGCATTGCCATATCTAAAGGTTTTGGTCCAAAAACTTGTTAAGGTTATGATAAGATTTGTTAAGTAGACAGATTTACTGTGTATACTTAATGTAGTTCTGGTGAGAAGCAATTATGTTATTACTGTATTAACACTATAAACATTTAATTTACAAAAATGGTACCAAAAAATTGATGCATTGGCAGAGTTGCATTAAAAGTCTATCGAAAGATAAAGTATCGTTAAAAAAATGGATTTTTTATTTTGCTCTTAGCTCAATAATAATAATAATAATAATAATAATAATAATAATAATAATAATAATAATAATAATAATAATAATAATAATAATAATAATAATAATAATAATAATAATAATAATAATAATAATAATAATAATAATAATAATAACATTAATTAAAATAATAAAATTATTTATAATAATAAAAGTTAATAGTGTAATATAATAATAAAATAATAAATAATAATAATAATAAATAATAATAAAATAATAATAATAAATAATAATAAGAATAATAATAATAATAATAAATAATAATAATAATAACATTAAATAATAATAATAATAATAATAAATAAAATAATATAATAATAATAATAATAATAATAATAATTATAAAATAATAATAATAATAATAATAAATAAATAATAATAAGATAATAATAATAATAAAATAATGAATAATAATAATAATATAATAATAAAATAATATAATAATAAAATAATAAAATAATAATAATAATATAATAATAATAATAATAATAATAATAATAATAATAATATATAATAATAATAATAATAAAATATAATAATAATTAATAAAATAATTAATAGATAATAATAATAATAAAATAATAATAATAAAATAATAATAATAATCCGCAAAAAAATTTTTTGAAGATATAGAGGAGCGAAAAGGAAAGACAAAGCTAAATACGTAGGAGAAAAAAATGAGGCAAATGAAGGTTTAAGAAGATTAAGCGGGTCTTATAAGGAATAAGAAGCCTTTCTGGAAAGAAACACGAAAGGTCAAGACAAAGAGTAACTGAAATCTGCATAGAATAAATGAATAGGATGGGCTTTTCGCAACCTGATGAAATAGAGTGAAAGAGTGTGAAGGAACACTTCGAAATCAGAATAACATTGGCAGTAATGAAGAGTAATGAATTATGTAGGTTTGAGTGCCAAGAAGAAATAGATAGAGGATACAGGTAACTAGTAGGGAGGAGGTAATGCGTGGTAAAGAAAGTTCAAGAATGGAAATCTGCAGCATAGATAGAATTACTGAGAAATGACAAAAAATGGAAGGAGATGTGATTATGGATTTGTAAGTTTGTAGCAAGATGTTATGCGAAAGTATAGTTCTGAGAGATGGAGGAGAGACAGTAAATGTACCCTAAAATAAAAGGTAAGGGGATAAAGAGGAACTAGAGGAAAACTATAGGGAAGAGTATCTCGATTTGTAGGGAAGAAACAGCTATATTTGGTCGAATGACTGAGAACTGAATGGTGAAGAAACAAGGTGCATTTAAAAAGTTGTAGAGGATGTGTGATCAAATCTTTACATTGAAAAATATGATTGAGAAAATGAGGGAGAAGAGTAAATTGTATTTAGTTTTTATGGATTTGCATTAGCGAAGGACAGAATTAATAGAAAAGCTCTGTGGCAGGTGTTAGTGAATATGGTATTGTAGTGTAAGTTTGAATGAACAAAAGGAGTATGACGATAGGAAGGCAGTTTAAGAAGTAAATGGAAGGAAAGATGAGGGTTTAATACTAATAGCGGAGTGAGCAGGGAGTCTTATGTCTACTTCGTTATTTATTTTGAATATATAGATTGGGGTATGAAAGAATAGAGCCGGGGGGAATGAGAATCAGCATAGTATGGCCAGAGAAGGTGTTAGACTGATGGAGAAGGAAGAGAGTGAGGTTACCCGGCTTATGTATGCGATGATTTGTTTATGTGGAATCTGAAGAGTTTTAGAGGATTGAGGGTTTGCAGGTCGTAAAAGGAGGGGTGTTTGAAAGTAAAATGTAGATAAGAGTAGAGGTGATGCGTAGGGATTGAGGAGAGTCACTGTGAGAATCATCTCAGGATGTGAGCAACTGAACAAGTGTCTGCAGTTAACTATATAGATAAATGTTCAAGGAAAAGGCGAACGGATGAGAATAATGTATAGTAA
>JABUQX010134338.1:20000-27329 GCA_015478945.1 Trachelipus rathkii | reverse complement strand
AGCCCAGGATCACCGATAGTATAATTTGTACTCTGAGTACCTCAATCACGGATGATGCGTTTTTAATTATATGCATGTAGGTCTTGGATTGGTGGTATGTATAAGTAAATTTTAACCTGAGGATTCTTCTTTTTAGCCACCTCAGTTATTTTTTTCATGATATCAGGTACCGCTTCCACGGAAAGATCCACTACAGGCTCGAAGACGGTGGCGATGTTATTATCGTGATCCCGTAATTCTCTCCTTTTCCAGGCCATGGTGGTCAATGACCATAAAAAGATGGTCTTCACCTCTGGGGTCATGAGGTTTTGAACCCTTACGAGGCACGAAGGTAGCATACGGCCTGAAACGTAGTCTGATTTTATGGAGATACCATGCTTCATGTGTAGATATCGTTTTAGATTCTTGAATATAGAAACCTCAGATGAACCCACGACCAATGATAGCAGCATTTTTTTAGTCCGTTCACTCTGGGAAACCGACAGAGAATTTCTAGATATCTGTAACCACGCCGAATCAATTCTGAAAAACATCACATATCCGGCAATTATTGAGTCATGATAGAATTTCTAATTACAAAAAACATGCATGAACATTTCCTATTTTAAAATAATATTTTCTACCATTTCTTTAAATCCCGTTGCGAACTAAATGAATTTCACTAAATCAACTCATTTTGACCTTCTCTAATTTCTCAATTTTTCCTAATAAATTTAAAACAAGAGGTCATCCTAACTTTGAGAAATCGACTAGTTATCAAAACAAATTTAATTTTATAAAATACAAATGTGATCTTTAAAATAAAATAAAGGGATTATATTATTCTTTCCAGAGCAGAAAAAGAGATGCTTGAAAATTGACCATATTGTTCATCGAAAACAGACGTCATACCTCCAGAATTAATAAACCTTTTACTTGCACTAGTGCTATACTTATGTCTTAAAAATAAAAATAATCTAGGAAAGTCTTTTTCCTGACTATTTTTACTTTCAGTATAATTACATATCCTATTTTGGTCCTATGATTTTGAAGAGAGAGAGTCTACTCATCCAGCGCTATACGCATCGATCATGAGAACATCTTATTATCTCCTCAGAACCGGGAATAAATCATGTAAAATAATTAGAAAGCTCCCCTACCCCACAACCTGTCCATGAACCATGGAACAGACTCGTTGGAGCAGGAACTGGTAGATATATATATATATATATATATATATATATATATAATATATATATATATATATATATAATATAATTATATATATATATATAGAAAGTATCGTTTTCGATGAATAATACATAGTAAATAATGTATTTCTTTAATATACTGTATATATTTATACTGTATATATATCTAACCATTTTTGCTTAAATAAAGCAAGGAATTCAGTTACACAAGACTGTTTAGATACTTAGGTTAATAGTTTGATCTTATAGTCTGCAGAGCATACCACGAAGAATCCAGGACCACACAAAGATCAATATGAAAGAATCATTTATACGTAGGAGGGATTTCGTCATATAATTCTGAACACGTTTTTGACATCAGGACACTAGGAACATACATCAAAAACAACTTCGATAGATGAAGATGTTTTTGAGACAATAGTTCAGAAGGAAGTTTACTTAAGAGATTAAGAAAGATAGAAATAAAATTTTTTTTTTTTTTCAGGTAACTTATCAGGTTCATTATATAATGAAAAGAGAAGTTTTTTCTTGGCCAAGTATTTTAGATTAAAGTTTCAGTCAGTAAGTGAACGACAGAACTTTTTTTATGTTTTAAGTTTCATACATTTCTAAACAGATGAAGCAAAGCCAACCTTTATTTTCCGGGCTTATTTACTTCATATCAGGACCCAGGTGTGTCATTTTATAACCTCGAGAAGAGTTTATAAAAGACTGGTCCGTCTCCGATGGCGTACATACTCCACTGGAGTCGACATAACATTGGGGAAATCTGGAACCGATCCTCTACTCCTAGTGCGGGGAAGATCATCCAATTGCATTTCCTCCAATATTTCATCATCTATATGAACCAACGTCAAATTACTATTATCCAAATGGACGTTAGTGGGATCACCAAATACTTCTCCAACTATTTGAAAAGGGGGAATTCTAGTATCCGAGACAGGTGAAAATTCCGTCTTTTGAGAACATGAAGAACTATCGAGATCGAAAGGATTTGACCCATCGTCCGGCAAATCCCCCACAACAGCTCTCTCCGATAGATCCATAAGATCATTAGAAGATACTGAGAGGGAATAGTTAGGTCTATCTAGAAAAAAGGACGGTGGATCCGATAGACTCAACTTATCTGACTCGCGATTATTATTTTCCAAACACTGTGCTTGAGAATCTTGAAGATTCTCAGTATTATTGGTTAATCTTTCCGGAGAAAAGATAGAGGGGAATTTAAATTTAGTAGGGTATTCTTGGGACTACAAATCAAAATAATCTAAAACAGGGGTAAGTATTTCGTCATGGTTGACCTCCAGGGTACTACCATGATTTATAGGAGAACTAGTAGGAATATTGATTAAATCCATCTCGGACAAACTAGAATCGGAATCTGTCTCAGGTAAACTAGAATGGTTAGAATCCGATTCGTCTGAAGAATGGATAGGAGAAATAGGAATTACGAGAGGAGGGAGCAAAAATTTAACCTTTTTATGACCAGGGGACAGAGGAACTAACTCCTCCATACTCATATTGAGTTTTTCCCTTTGATCCCCAGAAATTGGCTCTATTACAGGAGTTAAATCGGGCAAATGAATATATTCACTTACAGAGATAGGATTAAAAGTTAAGAATCCCTCAAAATCAGCTTCCTCCTCCCGGGAATCATCGCTATTAGGGAACAATGAAGTATCAGCGATGGACTCTGACTCATAAGAATTAGCAGAATCAGTCTCAGACTCAAGGTCGCTGGATTCAGGAGAATTTTCATCCTCCCCATCCAACAAGCTTTCCTCGTCCGAGAAAAATGCATCACTAATTTCCTTATTTCTAGTCAGGTATTTTCGTAAATAACCAGGAATCTCAATCCATTCCCTTAGGTGGGAGAAATGGACTTTTTGGGTTCTACTGGGAGGATTAGTATTTCTTTGTATGACATATGCCACCCTATTCGGGTTCACGTCAACAACGGTAAACGGCCCTTCCCACTTATGATGAAATTTAAGAGCAGTACTTGGCCCAGTCCGTATTACTTTACGAGCTACTTTTTGACCAACCTTGAAAGGTTTAAAATTGGCACTGCCCTCTTTCCAATAGGAAAAGTATGCACTGGAGCGTGGGATTTCTGTAATAAATAATCAGAAGGGGACATGTCCAATGCACTATGATAAGTATTATTATAAATTAAAATAGAGGAAGACAATTCTTCATCCCAAGTAGCGGGTTGTTCTAGAACTAAACACTTCAGTAGTTGAATTAAACTCCCGTTAAATCGTTCAGAGACACCGTTACTCGAGGGATGAAGTGGAGATATTCTCACATGTTTAATGTTGTGTTTTTGTAACACCTGTTGGAATACCTGGGAAGTAAATTCAGTTCCATTATCAGTTAATATACGATTTGGAACTTTAGGAAGGAAAGGGAGAACTTGGTGTTCCAGTTTCCTAGATACGGTCAAGCTGGACTTGTCTGCAATGGGAACTACAGACACCCATTTAGAATAATGATCAATAAAGATCATGCAGTATTTATTTCCCTTGAAAGTTTTAGGGAATTGAATCAAATCCATGGCACATAAATCGAAGGGATAGTTGGCCAAGATTTTCAACATGGGTGGAGTTACATTGGAAGAAAAGTTTTTCTGCATCTGGCAAACAGGGCAACACCGCATGACGTCTGAAATTACCTGGTTGACCCCTAGGATGCCAAAAATGCTTATATTACTAACTGAAAGCAGCTGTTCCGCCTATATGGGCACAGGATACATGGAGGCCCAAAACTATGTGCATTAGTAGATCCAAAGAAATCACATATAACAGATTCCCGGACGTAGTTCTATAATACAAGATGTCATTTTCCAAGACCATTTGTTTAGAATGACTTTTGTATGGTTTAGGTACTTGTTGCCAATTTATATTGTTATCATTTTTCTTAAAGCCCTTCAATAAATATTGAAGGGTACGATCATTATTTTGGTCGTGGATAACATCAATATCGTTAATATTAGTATTTACTACCGACACGTTTTTCACCTGTATAGTAGAGGACTTCAAATTGGACTGGGTACAAGTTGAAATGCCATCGGCTACCACAGTCAATTTTTTCCCTTGAAGATGAATTAGTTGTTTTCGGGACATGTCAGGTAATAGGTGATTATTCCTAAGAGCACAAGTGCCAAGTATCAATGGGTTATCTACCATGTATTCCTGGGGAACTACGAAAAACGCTGAGGGATGAGTTGCAAAACCCATATTAAACCTCAGGATTATATTTACATAGTGCAAAATAGGAATTCGTTCTTTATTTCCGAAACCACTGATGGCCTTCACTCCTATGTCTTCGGAAGCCAAAAGTTCTTTTGAATTCCCCAGGAAAGGAACAATCTCGGAGCTTATTAAGTTTACACCAGCCCCACTGTCTACAAGGCAATCGTAAATGGGAGCATTATGATCATCTAACTTGACACAGACGATCAAAGGTTCGATATCCGCCTGGCACAAGTTAATGGCAACGACCATGTCTTCCCCAGCATAGGAACAAGGTTTATACAAAAATTTACTCATCTGATTTATCCCATCAGGTTTAAGAGAAGGATCATCCAGTTCCGTTACAGAGTCATTATCAAGATCCTTTTTCACAGATTGACTCATCTCTGTGGGGACTAGTCGTTTAACTGATTGGCGGGGCGAGGTTCAGCAAACCCCCCTTTGCAACGACCTTCATAGTGAGACACATTGCAGTTTTCACACGGGTCCAGAAATAAGCGTTGGGGAAGCGGCTTCTCAGTGGGTTTAGCCAAAGTTGTATTTTTCTGGGCTTCGGGGGAATAGGATCGCGAATAAACTTTCTTTATCGCTCCTTGAAGGTATTCTTTCGGAGGCGTTCGTTCAGAATCACTGGATCTAGGAGGGGTGCGTTGAGGGCACCTCATTCCCGCGTGGGGACCTCTACAAAAGGGACATACTATTTTTCGGTTATTTACGGGAGATGATGGAGGGGAGTTCCTAGCTCGGCATTCGGTATTTGAATGGCCGGCTTTCTTACAGTAGCTACAGACTCCAAGGTACTTATAGCATTCCTGCATTTCGTGTCCTCTCTTCTCACAATAATCACAGAGAAGATTCATCCGATCTCCCGATCCTGAACGACCCTTTCGATTTGCGTTATTATTAATCTGAACCCTGGAACGGTCATCCTTACGTGGGGAGTTACGAGCAGCGCTGTGGAAAGTACGACTGCTATTATTTCTTTCCGGAAGACTACGTTGGCCGATATTGGAAAGACAATGGTTAAGGTTAAATGAGGACTTAGGTTTACGCTGTTCAACCTTCTTCCGCAACACATCAGTCCATCCAGGAAGTGCAGCATTTATCTGTATTACTGACTCAACAGATTCGTTTAAGTCCACTTCCTGGTCAGCTCGGGAATAAGTTGATGGGTCGACCTCAAGTGGATTGGTTTGGGACATTGAATTTGGGAAAGCAGTGTTATTGCTGTCTAGAGAGTCCGCAAAATTCACTATATTTTCCCATGAAGCTCTACTATAACCGTCCAGCTCCATCATTTTTATATATTGACGGACGAATGTTTCAATATAAGGAGGTAAACTACACAGGAAAGCTATTCTAAGGGAATCATGATCTCTCATATCATATCATATGTCCATGGTAGGCTTGACTAGCCAGGCGTTCCAACTGAAGGGCAAACATTTTGATGCTCTCGTTGGGGTATCGGTGAGCAGCATGATACCTCTGTATTCTGTATTCTTTTTTCTTTTTTTCCTCATCTCTATACCAACATACTAGATTATCCCGTACAGAGAAGTATTCACGGTCATCTTTTATGATTTCTCAGTATATGTGAAGAAATGCCGTTCTATGCTGTGCGACCAAGCAGTCTTAACCATTGGTGATGGTGGCATTTGGATAGTGTAAACTACAATAAGCCTCAAAATCAGCCAAGTAGACTAAGAGATCTTGTTCCGCTTCATATTTGAACTTACCAGGATCCACAACCTTAAGTTTCTGGGAGTTCTTGAGTAACTGAGTAAGAAGCACTATGGCTTCCTCCAGCATATCAAGCCTCTGTTTCATGTGTGGCCCTGAATACATGGAAGGTTCATCGTTGTCGGGAGTACGACATTCAGAATATCCTTGTGGAAAACACCAGAATAGACCCTAGGTCAGTAATGAACATACTGATGCTCCGGATATGTGTGATGTCTTGGCATTTGTTCGTGCGGTGGGAGGCTGTAGCAATTTATTATATTTTTCCTGAAAAAGTCAGCCTCCTCCTCTATTTTCATATTGGGGATTAGAGAACTCTTGGGCTCTACCATCGGGATTTCTAAAGAGAGACTTATGATGATCAAAGTAATTTCCTTGGGGTATAGAATTATGACGAAGATTGGGATTAGGAAGAAGTTGAGGTTTAGGAAGAAAATTATGAGTAGGCATAAGATTAGGATTAGGAATAAGATTAGGATTTTTGGGATATTCTACATAACTAGGTGGATTGGAGAAAGGCGGCATTGTGATTGGAAACTGGGAATGTCTAAGGAAGGTTTATAATCACGATCATATAGAGAAGTGGTATTTTTAGGCATATGCACATGATGGGAATCTAAATCATAGGGAATACCTTGACCTAGATCATGGTACGTTCTCTGTTCAACATTACTGACTGAATTTACTTGAGCCATTTTCCTTTCACTTCGCATTTTATTGCTTTTAATCAATAAGTTACCCATCTCGGACTCAGTGAAAGGTTTGTCAGAGTTGGTAGCTAAATGTAAGTCAGAGTTGGTAACTACTTTCAAGTCAGAGTTGGCAACCAAGGGTATATCAGAGTTGGAAACTTCTACCCTGTCTTTATTTTCCTCATTCATTCCTACATTCATGTCTACATTATTTTTATTACAATCATCACGCAGACGCTGGTCTAAACATGGATCTAAAGAGATAGCTGCAAGAGATGGATCGAAGTCCAAAGCTTCTTGGCTAATCTCAGAACAGACCTGTGGTTTCCCAAGGTCTTTGGGTTGAGTTTTTTTTTTCCTGACTTTATTTAAGTTTCCAAAAGGAAAGAATTTCAAATATTGGAGGTATTACTAACTAAACTCTCATCTGTCCAAGATAAGTACAAAAAAAGA
>JABUQX010134338.1:0-15000 GCA_015478945.1 Trachelipus rathkii | reverse complement strand
TTTCTACTATCTTAATCTATTAAAATGGAGTTAATACATTAATGGATCTTACAGCATTTACTTTTGAATTTAGAATTAGCAACTTAAAACAACTTGTATATTTGTAGCACTGACCTTTGAAACAGCTAGAATAGGCCTTAATCAACGTTCTTCTGATGTATCCTAAACAATCATGAGCACTCTACTTGGAGTTATTACAAACCACTGTGCTTGTCGTGGGACTTATTGCATATTTATTTAGGTTTTTACTTTATCAAATGAGAGACAATATATTAATCATGAAAGCGTATACTAGAAAGAGAACAGATTATTATAGTATCATAAATTATTGCCAAAGGTGATCATAACTACAGAAATAAACATAAATAATATTAAATACTATTTTATACGGGGTAGAATTCAAAAATAATGGTTTCATAACCATCAATAAAAATATAAACATTTTCAAGAAATAACCTGACCAGAATCAAAAACATTGAACCACCAATTTGACTCCACGTATGCCCAAGATCAATTATCTCCCTTTCGTATATACCATATATATACATATAATACTAAATACATATATATATATATTATAGAATATATATATATATATTATATAATCCATCATTACTAATAATATTATATATATTATATATATATATATATATATATATATTATATAGATATATAATATGCATCTATAATTTTCATCCAGCGCTCCATCTAGCTAGATGGGAATTTTAGTCAGGAAAACAGTACGCCACCAGAGACCGCCTTGTTGACAGGAGAATACTTTCATTAATTATCACCCACCGTTTTAGGAAAACCATACAAAGTTTCCACCATGCAGGCTACTTAAACTATCTAGAGAACAATAATCCTCACAAAACTAAAAAATTGAAGCCAAGCCACTCTCGTATATCGAAGCATTACCAAAATTATAATATAAGCTAAACAATTGATTGTAATTCCATATACTTTAACCACATTAAGTACTTTAACCATGTTCACACCCACCCAGTTATAAACAAATGAAGCGAGAAGCTTGGAAATGAACTATAGAATCAAGGTAACACTTCGGTTAAATTCTCCTAAACTTATATACATCGGCAATCTAGGATAACAATTCAAAACGGATACAGAATAGGGCCTAACATATATACAAATTGTCAAATAAAATTATTTAAAACTGGACAGAGTTGAATGCCGGAGACACCCTGAAATATACTTACCCAATTTACACGTCTTTCTTAGGCCAGAAGTTGGTACCTCAGACTATAACTACAATGGTAACACATCTGACGGGTTAAAAGAGCAGCAACTCCTGTATGGTCCGCTGCACACTGTTAAAGAAGGTTTCGTGTTGGCAATGTATAATGTTTTCTAAGAATCGTGTAGGTGGTGGTGCATTTTCCCTTGAGAACTTAGTATGAGAAGGTAAGAAACGAAAAACAAGAGTTGGTATTTGATCGTACGAGTGGTTTCTATTGCAGAGAAGTTGGAGAAATTGAGTGCCAGGCCAAGTAGATTAGTAGGGAAATGATAAGTGCCCATGTGTTCATCAACTCTCAACACTGAGATTGGCGAAGTAAGAACTGCCAACATAGGCGCCATTTACACCGTCACATGTGAATTTTATAGATAAGAGAGGAGTGAGAGCACCAGTGGGAATACCCTCTTTTGTTATGCAGCAGAAGGATAGCTATTCTAAAGTTACAGTGAAATGGCAAAGCCTAAAAATGAAGTTAACTGTACGAACTGAAAGATTTTTAGACATAGTCTTAAGTCTTACCGTAGTTCTTTGTGAGGATTGTGTTCAATATAAATTAATTGGGTCAAAGTAGTAAATTAGAGTTTAATTTAAGTTTTGGAGCAGTGAGAGTCAAGAGTTTTTGATCAAATTTTGGAAGGATAACAAATCTTTATGCTACTTATGAATAAGAGAAGGGGGGGGGAAAAAATTGCAGTTGAGAAACACTCTGAAGTAGAAAGTTGAAATCCTCAAAGTCCATTAGCATGCTAATTGGATAAGTCCTTAGATGAAAAGTCTGAAGATCAGAGTCTGATAACTAATTACATTTTAAAAACTAAAGAAATATGACTGAAACATCTGGCGTGGTCCCCTTAGGCCGGTGAATGTCTTTTTTCTATAAATGGCAGTGGAAAAATCTGTAGGAGACTTTTTTATAAAGATATCTAAAAAAGGAAGGTAGTTATTAGTTTCATCTTCTCTGCTGAACGTTATGTTAGGTAGTTGGGAATTCATGTAATCAAAAAAAGGGGTGATTTTGTTTATGTTGGTAACAAAAGTGAAGAACAAGTATTCCGACCAGTATATCTTATGGTAGTTGTTGTGATTGGTTTCGAAGGAGGGGGGTGTGGCAATTACTTACTAACCAGATCTGTCTCGCTGTGCATAAATAGGATTTAGGTATTAGGTGTTAGCCAAGACTAGTGCTGAGCTAAGGCGTTGATACCCTTATGCATGGAGATTTCAGTATGTACAGATTAGCTGATATCATTAAAGAAGACAATACATTATTCGTGCGCTAAACAGCAATTAGGAGAGTTCTGAAATCTTTTTTATTACGAAACCAAATGAAAATTGAGATGGAAGATGTGAAAAATGTGTTTCGTAAAAAGGAGTGTCTGATGACCCTATTCTATAGGTTACATTGGTGTTAGAGGGCATCTATGTCAAAAACTGCGTCATAAAAAAAATTAGGTAGGTCTACATTAGAAAGCCAGTTTTTAAAAACTATAAGAGTTTTTTATATGTGTTCGTAATGTGCTTAAAAGGGCGTCAATAAGGACTAGAATTTGCGTGCAAGTTTATAGTTAGTGGGTGTTGTAAAAGTGTTAGATATAGGTCTGATCTGGCAATTAAGATATTATGAATTTGGGGTAATCATACAGGATACCGGTGATGAATCCGTGAGCATAAATTTCATGGAACGTGGATTTATTGATTTTCTCTGCTTAGTTCTACTCGCCAACTCAGTGTGAGAGTTGATGAACACAGGGGGGTGTCTTCCCGCACAAAACTACCATTCAATGTCTTCCAACCTTTTCTGCAAATAAGAAATCACTCGCACCCCACAACCAGGCAACTCTATATATATATATATATATATATTTAAAATAAAGGATTTTAAATATATGAACATATTTAGTAAAAAAGTCGCCAACGCCTTTATTTATAGCGCAACAACAAGATAAATAAGTACAAATGGGCAACCCGCAATTTTTATCTAGAAGTGTCGCTGTAGAAAGTAAACCTTTTACCTATATAATGATAGTATATATATATATATTATATATAATAGTAATATATATATATAATATTACTATATATAAATATATATTATATATATATGATATATATATATATAGTTATATATATATATATATATATGACTCTTTCTTGTTGACTAAGTCAGTTTTGAATTTTTTTTTGTTTTTTGAATATATGCTTACTATAGATAGCCAAACAATGAATTTCAGTAGTAACGGACATGATTAAAAAATATATAGGACCAGTTACGTTTTACAGATCCGTAACTTTTAAATTTTTTATTTTTTTTTAACTAAAGGAATACAAGGGTAAACCGCAAAGATGGCGGAGTCGGGGTCTCTCGGCCTTCTGGAGGAACGACAGCGGTAGGACTATTTCCCCCCTCCGGGGAGTGTCTCCGGAACCCCGCTCTTTGGTATTTGGGTGTGGCGGGGGTTCCTCCGCCCCTCCCTACGGGGATAATGGAAAACGGTCCCCCCCTCTGTCCCCTTCGGGCTCGAGCCCCCTAAATTCTTTTTATGTTTTGTAATTTTTAATTTCTTTTTTATTTTCATTTTTTTTACATATGTGTACTAAGCTTATACGCTTATTCCAAATATGGTAATTGGTTTTTCTGTAATTGTCGTACTTTTTTTTGTATTTAATTTATTGAAAAATGTTTCTTTTTTGTTTATCTTTTTCTTTTTTTTTACCATTTGTCTGATAAGCTTTATACGCTGATGTCAAATATGTAATTGGTTTTCTTGTAAGTGTCGTACTTTTGAAGATATTTCATTTTTTAGAAACAAATTCACAAAAAATGTTGATTTTTAAAAATATATTTAACAAATCTAACTACTAATTAGCACACCTCTGTCATGTCCGTTACCACTAAATTTCATTGTTGGTATCATATAGTAGCCAACATATATTAAAACAAAAAAAAAGACAAATTTCAAAAATTGACCATTGGCTAAAACAGAAAAGTAATTTTAATAATATACATATATAGTATATTATATATAATATATATATATCTAAGTTATATAATATAATTATATATAATAGTGAGTATAACCAAAACGCATATATATATTATATATACTATATATACATTAATATATAATATATAGTATATTTAATACTATATATATACATATATAATATATATATACTATATATATTAAATCGAAAATCAAGATTACCAAACACTAAACTCCCATTGATTAATCAGCCAGAAATTATAGATTTAACACCTTTAATCAAATGTCAGAAACATCTCAACATGCCTCATTTTTTCAAAAGAGGATGCGGACGCGGATGTACCGTTAAGTGAGGATGCGGTTGGCAGGATGTCATGTCCCACACTGAATATAAAGATATAATATATATAGATATATATATAATTAATAAGATATTATACTATATATATAATATATATATTATATATATATATATTTACCTACTCGATATATATATATATATATATATATATATATATATAATATATATATAATATATAGTAATATACTTATATATATATAAAATTCCAGATTGACTTGCATGTTTTTTCACGAAAGTGGCGAACTTTCATACCAAGATACATTGCTAAATTCCAGGCTTGGTTGTAATCTATACCAAACCATCCTCTACGTCCAAAAAACAAATATTTTTCTTTGTCCCATGTAATTACTAATTTTGAAATATCGATACCGAATTATCCGGAAATGGAGTGCAGTGAACTTCAGAGATCTCTATCTGAAATTTTGAATGACACAAACCCAGTGCTGAAGTCAGTCATTCCAAGCATCGGACTTCCATTATATTGGAATCTGAGATGTTGAAATT
Organism: Trachelipus rathkii; assembly: GCA_015478945.1. Classification (NCBI taxonomy): domain Eukaryota; kingdom Metazoa; phylum Arthropoda; class Malacostraca; order Isopoda; family Trachelipodidae; genus Trachelipus; species Trachelipus rathkii. The sequence goes on along the minus strand of JABUQX010134338.1, from coordinate 9,893 downwards.
TGCAAAGTGTCTGAAAGTTCGTTTTGATTTGCATTGAGAATTTAGTCAAGATTTTTATAAAAAAGTTTCCATTTTCATCAAAGGGTGTTATTTGGTGAAGAGAATTAAGCGAGAGAAGAATTGTGTGAAGGAAACCAAGTTTAAGTACTTTTCTTAAATACAATATTGCTTGCCATTATTTCTTTGGACAGATATCATCCAGATTGGGCAAGGGGATTACAAACAACAACAAAACATATTTTTATTTTAAAGCAGTATAAAGACAAAACCCCGATAGGGATGTGGTCTAAATATCTTGAGGAATTAAAATCATCAAACACAGTTCTGAATCGTCAATTTAAGGTGGAAGTTTTCCATAGTGGGATAACATGGAGTAATTTAGCAGCATTTAAGTTCAGTTTTGGTCCAAAGGGGGAAATGAGAGAGAGCGAAACGGAGGTAAATGAAGTAAGAAAACTTGTTTATTCATCTTTCTGTGATTGTATACGTCGTGTTATGAATAGTTTTAAAAATAAACGCTTTAAAATTAATCATCTCTTGAGGATTTTGTATTTGATTTCAACCTCATTGAGTATTTCATAAGTGTGACGAAGAAAGACGAATTAAAAGAATTTGTAATTGATTCTAATTCCAGTTACACTTTTCTTAAATGTTTATTATTTTGGCCATATCAGGCCCAGTTTATGAATGTCCGTTACATTTACTCTTGCTAATACTCTAAGTTGAAGTTGATTATTTAATGCGTATTAAAAGAAATTTGTTATTATCTTGAAATAGAATACTTACATCCGTTTTACAATTATCGCCAGTTACTAAGAGAGTTTTGGAATAAAAGTCCTTCTCACCTTAAGAGATACATTATAAACATGGAATCAGAGGAAGAGTTTGACACACGATTGCACCCGCCTGTTTTTTTATTAGTGCAAAATTTGTTATTTTTGAAGAATTTTACAGCTTATGATATGGAAAATATTATTTTAATATTGAAAGATGCAAATTCAAATGAGAAAGAGAAGATTTTCCGGGTAAAAGGAAAAGAAATATGTAGAGAATTGATATTTCTTCACCGCAATTTCAGATTGGCTGATTTTTTCTTGGAGAGTATGGATTTAAATCAGGAGACTTTGGAGACTTTTAAAAAAGAATTTATAATTGAGTTTTTCTTTTCCAAGGAAAAGTTTTACAAAACTTAAATTCTTTGAAAATTCTTTACAATGCACAATTTTTAGAAAATTCCTTACTAAGGATGGAAATTTAAATCCATCGATACTCGTTCTAATAAAATCCAAAATATATTTTTTACTAATTCTGGGAAAAGCCAAAATATACAATTTTTTTTTCAAATAAGAAATTCTGAAGACGGTGTCTTCGACAAACTGACAGAAAACCTAATTAGACAGGAAATGGATAATAAACTACCTGAATAGTCACAATTCATTCAGATGTGAAAGTCTTAAAGTGGTGTATATGAATATAGACTTTACGAAACCTGGTTATTTCGAAAGGCCGAGGAAAAGCACTCAAATATTAAGAGAGGGACTATACTATATTCAGTCCGAAAGTTTGCCTGAAATTGCTAACCTGTCTTTTTGAATTTTTTACCAAAAACTATGGCAAGATGATTTAAAATAAGAAAAGTAATGTATGATAATTTATGTTATAGTATAAAAAGAAAATTAAGTTGTTAGAATTTATTGATGCATTGAGGTTCCTTTTTTATTAAAAGATTCATTAAACAGAAAATATGTTATAATTTGTAAGAGCAATAAATTGTGTTATCTAATAAGATGAAGATAAACCTCAAGAATACTGAGAAGCTATGGCGAGAAATGGATTGCTATATTTTTTTGATGTCGAGTGTTACGAGTTGGTCTCCTTGCATAATAGGAATGGATAATTGTCTTGCACAACCACAAAAATTGGCGAGAACAAACGACAAACAATTCTAGAAAGTCCAAAATGAAAACCACAAGTATAGATATTTAATCTTTCCTTAAAACATAATATGTAAATAATGTATTCCTATGAAATATCTGCTTCATTACAATTTGTTTTTATTATTTATCTCTTATATTGAAAAAATTAAATTATTTGTATGTTATAGCAATTTCTTTGTAAATTTGAAGGGAAATAAAATCCTGCTCCCTGATAATACTTGTTTATCTTGTTACGAAATGATTGATTCAATACATAACATCATATATAATGCTATTGGAAAATAATCAAGCTTTAACTATGCAAATTTATAGTCTTCGCCAAATTGGATTCGATAATACTTTGACCAATAAAAATCAGGATAATATTGCATTTCTAAGGCCCATATCTTCCATTTTTGTAGATAACCAGTTAAGGGCTTAGTGTCTATTTTTGACTGGGGACTGATCCCCATTTCACCCCCACCCATCGTGTGGCGGGAGATTCGGAATTTTCCCCGATAATGTGGCCGATATCAACATGTCATAATGTAAGCTTTTTTTGCATTCTTCTAACACTTTAATTGATTTTCGGTGTTTTTTCTGTGTCTGTAGTCATTCTTTCAGAATTTTTCCAATTTTACATGTTTTGACATTCTTCAAAATATCTTCCAGATTTTTTCCGAAATGACTTCAAACTTGAATATTGCATACGATCTACGATCACATTATCTAAAATAGGGTATCTAGAAGTACTTGTTTTTCGTAAATATATTTTGATGAGTTTGTGCTCACCCGCTAAGTATAAATCCACAAGTTTCCAACCCATTTTTTTTTTAATTTGAAACCTGCCACGAATAATATACTGACGATAATTTTTTTCTGTAGTTGGGGCTAGACATCCGGATAAAAATTTATCAAGGGCTTTATGTAATGTCTATGAAGCAAAATGCAACATTATACTGAATGTACTTAGATATTTTCAATCTGGTGTATATGCGCATTTAGTTTTTGAATATTTGTTTCTTTGGAACAAATTTTTTTAAAACCTTTCTTTTGAGTATACACAAAGAAATTATCTAAAGTCACCAAAAGATGAAATGCACCTTGCCCCGTAACATAACCAAATATGACCCTAAAATTTTCATCCACTATCTGCATAAGAAAGATACAAATATAGTCGCAATTTTTCATATTCAAAATCCAAAAAAAATCAGAGCGCGTTTGGATAAATTGAAAACGTCTAGAACATAAGCTAAAACAAAAAACGAAAAGAAGAATACATTACATGATACTATGGTAAGAATAAATATGGAAGAACCACACAATCTATGCATGCATCATTGCAAGTTTTCTCATGATCTCAGAGATCTTTAATATTGTTTGTTCTCTAAATAAAGAAACAAACTATACGAAAATTGGAAAAAATTGAAAAACATTCTGATTAAGGAATGACTACAACATTCATGAAAAAAATAACACGCGGAAATCAGAGCGTTTTAGAGTGACCAAAAAAAATAGCTACATTTTTCAAAAAAAGTATGGACACACACTTGATGTATATAGTTCAAAATCGGACTGTATAAATGTTCCGAATTTATGAATCCATTAAATAGTGTGGGCTGAAAATTGGGCCCGTCCCAGGCACAAATTTAATTGATCAATCAACCTTAAATGAGAAGTAATTTCGATTCTTTCTACCCGGAAAAAGATACAGTACCTTTAAAAATGGTTTTATATATTAACACTTTAACTTCTATTGGTATCAGTTTCACATAATGAGGTCCCATATGGTTAACAAATTAATAAAAATATTTATTATTAATGACTAGGTTATAAATAATAAATTATTTCTAAAACAAATCTTCAGAAACATTCACAACCTACACAACGCGCCGACCTAGCTATGATTTTCGACAAAATTGTTTTAGATATACGTCGTTAGCACACCTTAACTACCCTATACCTACATCAATATACCTCATTATATATATAATTACCGATAAAGTATCATCGTTATATCTACTATATAATATACATATATTATATATCATATTTTTTTAATTATATTTATAAGTTTATTTATTTATTATCTTAATTTATTTATTATATTATTTTATTCTATTATTTACTCCTTAATTTCAATTATTACTTTAATTTATTATTGAAATATTCTATTATTTATTTATTATTTTATTTATTGATCTTCAGAATTTTTCTATTTAATATATAATTTATATTTTATTTATTATGTAACTTATTATATTTATTTATGTAGTCTATATATATAACTACAATTAAGTATATAATAATAATATACTTACTCAATATAATATATAGTATATATAATATTATATAATATATTATTATATATATAAATGATATATAATATTATAATATAACGTCGAAATGGTGGGTAAAACTAGTAAGTTTAGAAAATGTGCTATATTTTCATAATAGCAACCATTATGAATGAAATTGGGAAAGAGTTTTTGGTAGATAAAAGACTATTACTCAATCCTTAACATAATAATGATCAATTGAAATCCAACTAATACACCTATAGTTCAAATAAAATTTCCAAAGACCCATTGTAAAAAAATTTTTATATGAAAGAGAATTTTAGTTCCGTAATTTTTGCAGAAATTACGAATTTTGAAGAAGGACATAATTTCGCATAACCAGCATATAAAAAGTCCTGTAAAATTAAAGATTCCCATGTATGTAATGTGTATTTAGTGACATTATTTTAAGTTATTAGGTTGGTTTCACTTTGTGCGGTGCTAAAACTAGGTACTGAGGAGTGAAAAAAACTGGAAGACTATGTTATTGTTCATGTATATAAAATTTTTTTTAGTTTTTAATATAATATTTATCATATTATTATAATGGCTTAAGTGATATAAATATATATAGTGATAAATACACTATATGACAATATGTAATTGGTTAATAATTACAAGATGTTGATATTTGGAAAGCATATTAAATACATCCTAGGAGCCCCGAATAACCTAGACGAAGCCTCAGTGCTAAACTACCGTATACCTAGTCAACACTAAAAGAAACTACATTTATCGCTATAATTAAGGTACATGGGTATGAAATGACGCTTAAATAAGAAAAACAGGCCATAATCTTTATACAAATATATATGTGTACGCCGATATCTCGAGAACAACAAGAACTTATACCAAGCAACCAACCCAAATTACATGCTTTTTGGAACCTCAGCGATTATAATTGTTCCATATAAGCTTATTACTCCGTACTGGAAATGTTTGAGTCTTAAAATTTGTTTACATTCCCAAGCGAATAAAAGCTCAGCTTATAAATACTTGTATCTAAATATGTGGTTAATAATTTGGAGAGTGCGTTTCTGTAAAGAGTATGGCGTTATGTTTCGCAGATATCGGCCTATTCTGCCTGAAACTAACTGAGTAACCCAAGTAAAGTATGATTTTTAACCAAAAATACTATTGTAATACATGCTCAGTATGCCTAGTAAGTTCTCTTACAGTAACATCCGTTTATCATAAATATTACCTTCTTCTACCCAAATTTATGTTTTAACACGTTTTAATTACTTGATAATTACTTTAGTTTTTTAACAATTTTGATTATTTAAAAAGTTACAGTAAGTCACTAAAATTTACGAGAAATAAGAAAACATATCTCCATTAAAATTACATCTCTTCTTTAAAACGAAGAACTGCACAACGAATATACCAGTTTTACCCACTCCTCAAAAAAAATTTCACAACATAAAGTGCATCCTTCAATGATAAAATAATTACTAAAAAAGTTTATTTTCACATTTTTAACCATTTTCATATCATATAACACCTTAAGAAGGTTATTTGAGTGGAAAAAACAATTGTAAATATGGGTGTAACTTGAAATTTTGATTTAATATTATGACTACAACAAAAAAAAAAAAAAAAAAGCCTGAATTTTGACCAGTTTTTCCCTTTGCCGGTAGTATATATATAATATATATAATACTATTATATATATACTATATATATATATAATATATAATATATACTAATATATATATAAACCGTATATATACTATATATATATATATATATATATATATTAAAGGGATAAATGAAAGTATGTTGAGAATGTTTGGTCATGTGGAAAAAGGATGAATGATAAGTCTGGTTGGTTAAGCGGATTGTATAGTGGTGAGTGTTCATGTTGGGAACCGACCGGCTGGAATGAGACCGAAGATAAAAGGTGGATTTGAGTCGCGTTAACGAATTATGAAGAGAGAGAAATGTGAGTTTTGTAGAGGCGAGAAGAAAGGTGTATTAAAGGAGTGAATGACGGGATTTGTGAGCGGGTATGGTTTGTGGCTCCACCTGGGCCAAGGCATGGAACCCTACATTGTAACAAGATCTAAACCATGGTGAGGTTACTCATCGCTGTCCCAGAAGCTTTAGGCTGCGATTTTCTGACTGCTGACGAGTCTTCTCCACTAATTAATGGTACAGAGGCTGGGCTTTCTTTTCGACCTCTTCATTTCTTCTTACTGCTTTTCTTTTCCGATGCTCGTCCACGCACCTTACTCCCATTCTTGAGGAAAATAGAGGTAGATAAAGAAAAAGAATATATTAAATAATTGCTATAGGGTTTATTTTATTCCATATATATACTATAAGTATATATATTATATATATATATACTATATACTAGTATATATATATTCGTATATATAGTATATACTATATATGAGATATATACCTTATATAATATATAACAAATACTCTTATACCTGATAAATACATAGTAATATACTTATATATATATATATATATATCATATATATATATATTATATATATAATGGGCGTCGCCAGCTTCCAACCTAGGGGGGGGGCAGCTTAAAATTTTATAAAGCTTATATATTATATATATTATTATTATAATAATATATATATACTATATATATATATATATATATGTATAGATATATTAATTACAGTTTTCACCACCACACACGGGCAGAGCCCTATTCAGGGAGGGGTTGTTGCACGCTAAAAGTTCACCAACTAACGTATATTACGCAGATGAAGAATCAGACGGAGCAGCTTTTAAAGTGAGGTGAGATAAATTCAGCAGAACACAGAAGATGGAGAAGAGAAATTCCACGGAACAGATGTGGCATGAAAGAAGGAAAGTGCACCGCTAGAAACGAAGCTGAGCCTAGAGTTAAGCCAATATCTGCAGAAAAACCGAGTGCGGCAGAACACATGCAACCCCTGGTGCTACGGAAGGGCGTCGTAAACGCCGTTAGGCCTCGCATATTAATGGTGTAACCCGTGCGAGTGTTCGTAAGTTCCCCCGTAACACCTGCCTCTGCAGTACCTAAAGAAAAGAGATATAAAGAACCAACATCGCGCCGCAAAGATAGAGGTCAATGAACTGGAAAGTACAGAACATTTATAAGCCTTTTGGATTTGACTTGACCCTGTCCAAAAGACGGGTTAACAACCATATTCCCCCCCCCCCCAGATATTGAGAACTAGTACTCCAACAAGGGCGGATGAATCCCTTGTATAGCTGGAGTAACTGAAGAGGGAAAAAAATCTTGCAGTTCTAAACAGAACTTCCCAGTTTCTTTGAGGCTCCCTAGCAACCGTCTTGTGATGTGAGGTTTCCAAATCATTATGGTCTTGTTTATGTTAAGCCAAGATGCTTAGTATATTGTGTCAACAGAGAGACGAGAGGTAACCGTCGAAAGAGAATAGAAAGTTAAAAGGTGTCTCTTAGAGGGCGAGATTTGTAGAAGTTGAGTTTTAAACCAGAAATTTGAATAAGTCCAGAATTTGAATAAATTAAAATCCAATATTCTATCCAGATCAAGCAGAGAATAGAATCGAAAGATTAAGACGAGAGCAATTCTAGAAGTAAAAGAGAGAGCAGAATTGATAATGGAGTTGAAGAATGGAAGGGTCGGAGTCCTCGGCTTATTGAGTGATATGAGTAAGGATGTGCCAGGTGAGATATATCATAATTGAAAAGTAAAATATATAAGTAAGTAAGGAATAGGAAACATGCACAACACTTGAGGAACACCACTATGACAGAAAAAGAAGAAGAAGTCACCTCATCAACCACAGCCGGAATATTGAAGCGACTTGAAAGAAAAATAGACATAAGCTAAGCAATAGAGACGAAGTGATTGTGGCCAATGCTTGGAGAGCAAGTGGCGCGCCTGCCAATTTGACCCGAAGTCAAATGAACTTTGATATGGTTCAAGCGCTCCACCACGCAAGTCTCCGGTTAGCTTCCTAAGCGGGAACAAAACCATAAATCGCTATATTAATAGGAAAGTATCAACACCAAGTAGGTAACCTCCAACGCCGAAAGACCAGAATAACTAGTGCGTCGGAAAGAAGAGAATGATAATTCCTCGTTTCTAAGAAGTGAGAGAATTAAAAAGAATTCAAAGATCTAGATATAATACAGGTGAGAGTATAGGGCGATAGTATGAAGGATCAGAGCGGCTTCCTTTAATTCTGGAATAGGTTGACATGTGCGTGCTTCCAAACACTGAGGGGAAATTGTAGTTATTGAGACATAGAGAGATATAGTTTGAAAGACGAAGGGGAGGGGCCAGCTCGGAAGCACACTCCCTCAAAAACTCACGGAGAGGGATGCCATCCGGGGGCCTACGCTCAATCTGATTTAACCTAACGTTCATAGATTCTCAGGAGCCCGATGCACGCCGATCAAATGTAATCACAGGCACAAGACATAGGACACTAGAGAGGAGAAGGAATAGGAAATACCACGAAGTCCAAGTGGTTCAGTCTGGGAGAAATAGAAGGGCCGAGAGATTGCCCTTTCAGTTGGAGAGTTAGCAACAGAGCCATACAGAATCGAACTAAGATGGAAGAATCATGTTATGATCAGGGTTAGAAGATTTTTTGGCAAAGAGGCCAGAAAGATTTGTCAGTAGCGCACTAGGAGGTTAGCGCACTTTTCGTTTGATGAAAGCCCGCTGTTGCTCGTCGAAGAAGTATCCCTGCAACTGCAAATATTTCTAGCTGAATGAAATTAGCGAGAAAGTGATAGGAGAACGAGAATTTTTCCACTCCCGATAAGCGCTGTCTTCTAGCCTGAATGGCCAGAAAAAGGCACGATCGAACCATGGATTATGAGGAGAGAAAGATTTTAGTCGAAGAAGGAATGAACTCTCTCATCCCGTTTCAACGAGTTACGCTCCCATCTTATGCCAGAAGCGAAGCAGTCATCAGAGTGAAATCAGTCATTCCAATGTAAATTAAGCGTTAGAAGCGACGCAAGGCCCCAATCACCCCGCAGGATTATATATTATATAATATATATATATATATATATATATACATATATACTATATATATATATATAATATATATAAATATATATATATATAATATATAATATATATATATATTATATATATAACTATAGTAAATATATATAAAAGAAAGAAGACATAAAAAACTAGAAATATTTTTTATGGATAATTAAATGATTGATATTTTTAAAATTATTTTGATTAATGGGAAAGAGAATATCAAATACAATATCCAATGATGGAAATTCACAATATAGAGAGCAGTTGCAAAAATTGATATTATTAAAAAAGTAATTTCTTGGGTTCAACGCAAATTATCAACTACTGTTTGAAATAAAATAATCATAATTGTCAAACACAAATTTTCTTGTTGTACACTCACATTAGCCAGTCGTTTAATCTGTTCGTCTTTCCATAACTTCGAGCCAAGTCTTGCACCTTAGCCAGAGTTCTGAAAGAGTGTTCTACTGTTCTCTGGTGGGCATGGTTGGGCGAGTAGTATCATTCAAAGCCTTTTCGTCGACGGAAGAAAGGTTCAGTCTCCTATAAGACTTGGGAGACAACAAGGATCTTTTTAGTTCTTCACTTACTCAGTTTCTTGTCCTCCAAAATTTGTACCAAAGTTCT
>JABUQX010134337.1:25000-30580 GCA_015478945.1 Trachelipus rathkii | reverse complement strand
CCGTTTTTTTCGACGAATTTCACGCTATAAGAAACACATCTCCGTACTACGGTAAGACTATAATCGCTGGCAAGCCCGCCCCAATGGATTACGTTCAGTTCGCGAGAAAATTATTTCTCGATAGCGATGAAAACACAGGGTGTTTCTGGAAACGGTTTAATATAGCCGACGCCGGCGACTTTCTCATCAAATTGTACAAAAAATACTCGTTTTGCGTACTCACGAGCGCCACGCCCTTCACGGAGGATGCGAATTTATCGAGCGTGGAATTCTTGGTGGGGAACGCGCTCCTCTTCGCCTCGGCGGGGGGGGATCGAGAAGGGATAAAAAGTAGGTTTCAAAAATTAAGCCGATACGTAAACGGTTCCTCGGCAAAGGGATCGATCACCATTTTGGAACCGATTTTGAAAATGCTGTATCACCACGGCTCGTACATTAGCAGGGTGATAAGCATGCGCGGGGTCGGTTGTTTTATGAGAAAATTAAAGTTGGACCCGGGAATACGAATGTGTTTTTCGGAGAGTAATCGATACATCAATTATCTGACCAAGATTCGGCAATCTAACTACCGAGACGAGTGGAAAATTGATTCCCGGGGAAAGGAGCTGGACGTGGCCGTCCCTTCACCGTCGATGACTCTATCACCCTTATTCGACGCTGTAAGTGATAGCGAGGAGCTCGAAAAAAAAATGTTCGTAGACTCCGATGGCGATTCCGTTTATTACGTCGATGTCGAGGTTAGAAACGCTCTAAGCGCTTTCGGGATAGACGAACGAGCGGTCAGACGAAATCGTGAAGAGCTCGAAAAGGCGCGTTCGTTTCTAATATCTAAAAAAAATCTACTTTGGAGGAAATTCAAAGCCGCGATAGTGTTGTTTTATAAAAATTTAATTTTGAATTCGAAATCCAAAGGATGCGTTTCTTACATGCTCAAATTGTTTCGGGCGTTCGCGGAAAAGAACAAGAATATCAAGGTCATTTTCGCAACCTCTATCACCGGAGATAACGCTTTAGTTAATAGTAGCAAAAAAATAACTAATTTGTTCGAAAGAAGGAGAAGAAAAAAGAGGCGACTGCGCGTCACCATCGGCGATCTTGAAGAAGTATCGAAGGTAGAAGACGAAGCTGTGGAAGTGGATCAAGAAGAAGAAGAAGAAGAAGAAGAAGAAGAAGAAGAAGAAGAAGAAGAAGAAGAAGAAGAAGAAGAAGAAGAAGAAGAAGAAGAAGGAAGAAGAAGAAGAAGAAGCAAAGAAGAAGAAGAAGAAGAAGAAGAAGAAGAAGAAAAGAAGTAATAAGAAGAAGAAGAAGAAGAAGAAGAAGAAGAAGAAGAAGAAGAAGAAGAAGAAGAAGAAGAAGAAGAAGAAGAAGAAGAAGAAGAAGAAGAAGAAGAAGAAGAAGAAGAAATTTTCATAGTCTGCTTTAGGGTTGGCAGAGCACCGGTATTTTGGGCACCGGCACCGCACCGCACCAGCTGTAGCAGCACCAGCACCGCACCGCACCACGAGTTTTTGAACTTGGGCGCACCGCACCGCACCGCACCGGTACCATGGTTTGGCGCACCGCACCGCACCAGCAGTTGCGCACCTCGCACCGCACCGCACCTCTTACTATAGCCACTGTGACTGTACAAACTGTAGTGTTGGTTAAGGAATTAAGAAGGAATAACAAAGAATTCGATATTTTATCACTCTATTTATTTACTTCTTACAACATATAATTATTCCATATATATATATATATATAATTTTATATATGCACTTAAGTATATACATGAATGTGAGATATATATATATATATATATATTATTATGTTATTATTATTATATATATATATTATAGTTATATATATATATATATATATATATATATCCCGTATATATATATATATATACTAAACCATAATTTTAATTATATATTTATATATATATATATATATTATATATATATATATTTATATATATATTATTATATATATATATTTATATATATATATATATATATATATATATATATGTTATTATATATTTAAATATATATATATATATATATATATATATATATATATATATATATATATATATATATATATATATATATATATATATATATATATATATATATATATATATATATATATATATATATATATATGTAGTTAGACTTGATAGAGTATTTCAGTTATTAAGAGAATTTAGATTTCTATTTATAAATATTAATTTTTCAACACTTTTCGAATTAAGTCTTGTTCTTCGATCGGTTATTAGATCGCCGGCTTTTGAGAATAGTCTTTCATTTTCAACCGATGTTGCTGGGATAGCAAGAAAAACTTTAGCTACTTTACTAAGTATTGGGAACAAAGCCTCCTTTTCCTTCCAAAATGTTAAAATGTTGAAATCAATTGTTCTTATAGTCTTGTCCTTTTGATAATATTTCTTGTAAAGTTCGAGTTCATTATATAGAGATGAATCTACAGATGATTCACTATCGCAGTCACTATCGCTAGACTTTGTAAGTAAATTGTCAAACATTGATATACGAGATGTCTTTGAAATATTTATATCATGGCTCAAAGTTTTCGAAGAAAATGGTCTTAGATCTCGCTTTCGTAGTTTAGTTGGTGATTCTACAGTAACGTCCGGTTCTGGGATTTTCATATTTTCCTTTAAAAAAGTTTCAATACCATTAATAATAATTCCCCAAGTCAGAATCAGAAAATATTTTTTTCTTAAATTTTGGGTCCAAGTATGTTGATATAAGACAAATTGGGTTTTGAACGTAGGGGATTAGTCTTTGATTAACTCCATTTTGGATTTGTTCTTTAGCCTTTTCTGTTTCTTCATGCAAATCTTCTATTGCTGATAACTGAGAGCTTATAGCATAAACAGTTGGAACAATTATCGAAGATGTAGGATATTTACTTCCACACAAAATTTGCGATGCTTCTTTGAAATTATTTTTTCATTTGGTTTTGTAGCCAGGGATGGAAGTTTTAACTTCAATTCTGCAATTTCTAACTGCTCTGCTTGACTGACAGCTTCGTCTATCATAGGTAATGAACTATTCCATCTTGTTTTACAATCTCGTAATTTTGTTTGGATTATGTGAAGTATTTTTTCTGATTTATAGATTGCTTTGTAGTCATTCCAAATTTTTGGAAATCTTTTGAATAACGTTGCAATATTTCGAACTTTATCAACAATGTTTGATGTAAATGTTGAATTTTGTGGTTTTGGAAATAAAACGGGATCAATACAAAGGTTTATAGTATGTGCAATTCAAGGTAATCTTTTTATATTCAATTTCTGACATGCTTTAATAACATTTGTTCCATTATAAGTAACAGCAAAGAGAAAGGCATTCTAAATTTAAGTTCTTGAAAACACTTTGATATTGAAGCACTTATGTTATCTTACCCCTAGAACATCTTTATATGTCCCATGTTAATTTTTTAAAATCCAAGCCCGTTCCGTGTCACCGTTATTTATCTTTGTCATATATATATATATATATATATATATATATATATATATATATATATATATATATATATATATATATATATATATATATATATATATATATATATATATATAAGTATATATATATATATATATATATAACTTACTTAACAGCCACAGGTTAATACTGAAAATTATTAAATGTTCTTTATATCAAACAAAACCTTGTATAAAAAGGAAGAATTTGAGGAGTGAGCTGCAAGTTTTGGTAAAGTAATTAATAATTTTTATTATTATTATTATTATTTACGAACTTCTTTTTACTGCGTAATTCAAATTCCATTATTATATACTACTTGGATGTTGTACGGCTAACGTTTTCTATGATTAGGAAATAAATTAAAAGATGACTTCAATATTTTTAATTTAATTTAAAAAACAACAATTTCCTAAGTTTTCGTGAACTAAGCTAACCTAACCTAACCAAATCTAACCTAACCTAACCTAACCTAGCTGAAGCTAACCTAACCTAACCTACCTGTGAAATTTTTTTTGAAAGCTGACGTCCCGTTCCGCGTGGGCGTTAAGTAAGTTTGTCATATATATATATATATATATATTATATATATATATATATATATATATATATATATATATATATATATATATATATATATATATATATATATATATATATATATATATTATATTATAAAGTAACTTAACTTTAAGAACATAGATTTTATATTTTACTCAAGAAAAACAATAATTCAATAACTAAATACTTACAAAAAAGCAGGAGATTCTACCGATCGAAATGACATCAGATCAGCGGCCACCCATTCCACAATAGCTTGATCAATTGATTTTTTCCTTCTGGAATTCATCTCTGTTTTTTTCACTTTTGAATCAGAATTGGTTTTAAAATAAGATCCCACACTAGAACGTTCATTTTCATTTTTAATTTTCTTTTCTAATTCGTTGTAAAGTGGTATATGATTTCGTCTTAAATGCCTTCTTAAATTGAAAGGCTTTTTATTGATTTTAGAAAAACAAACGGCATTTTCTTTTATCTGATTTCCCAGTTTTCTCATAGCAGTCGACAAAAGTTTTCCATTTGTAATGTTCTGGCTGCAAAGTATTTTGTGATGTTTCCTGAACAGACGTCCCACTCCATGAGGTTGAAGGTACTTCCATAGTGGATGGTCCAAGTCTGAGGCACTTGAAGACGTCATTTTATTTCTTACCTTTACGCTTGATTATTTTGATAAGCTATATTTTTAATCAACGTAGTTTTTTTCTTAAAAAGTTAAAATAAATATCAGAGATATTTAGTTTTTTGACAAAAAGATACTGTAATTCAACATATAATTAAACAATAATTTTCTGTGCTAGAATACAGCTTACAATTTGAAATATTTACAGCACAATGAGCACACTCAATATTCTTAATCACTTCCAGCCACTGCGATTGCTATACAACTGAATCCGACTGACGTTAGTGATTTAATTTCAAAGTTCGGAGATGCAGACTCAGCATCTCAGAGACTCTGACCTTGAGTTATATTGAAATGACGACTCGCGGTCTTTGTGTTAGTATATAAAACTCTAGAATTATATATATATATATATATTTATATATATATATATATATATATATATATATATATATATATATATATATATATGTAGTATATATATATATATATATAGTATATATATATATATATATATATATATATATATATATATGTATATATATATATATATATATATATTTATATATATATATATTATATATATATATATATAAGGTAGATATATATATAAAGAGTGGTATATATATATATATATATATATAGGTATATATATGTATATAGTATATATATATATATATATATGCTATTACCGAATTTTTAAATTGAATCTGAAAGGCCCGGCACCGCGCACCGCACCGCACCAAAGCTTCGCACCGCGCACCGCACCGCACCAGTAACTAAAAAAATTCTACCGCGCACCGCACCGCACCGACATTTACAGCTCGCACCGCGACGGCACTGCACCGCACCGCACCGGTGCGTTTGCCAACCCAGCTGCTTTATCCAAATATATTCCCAAGGATA
>JABUQX010134337.1:12500-15000 GCA_015478945.1 Trachelipus rathkii | reverse complement strand
CAATTACTAAATTATTTAACACACCTTGATAATATCTAAACAATACACCACACCTCTACAATTATACTTATACAAATTTCTCATTTCTATTCTCTTAAACATTAAACCTAAAACCAATTCGGACCTAATATCTCATCCTACTCCTGAAAATTTCTACCAATTTCTCTCATGCACTTGGACCATTATGCACTTAAACCAAGCATACCAAGTATCCATCCTCATTCCATTCATTACGGACTGTTACTTTGACACCTTCAAAGTAATTCATTTCCCTACATATCTTAATCAATCTTCAAACAGGATCGGTATTCAGACGAATTATTACTATTTCTTTCTTAACTTGGAAGAATTAACAAACGCCTACAGCAAAATAACTTCATTGGATCACTGTAAAGAAATTGTCTCTATAAATCTCTGGATATCCATCAACCTCATGCACGCCACAACCAAACCAAATTGCATTATATCTCTATAATAAAACAAAGAACCTTACAACAAAAAAGCCCTTCTCCCTACACAGTATCTCTCCACAACATTGCATATATATCTATATCTCAAAAGACCACAGCCTCCATATGCTGTCCCTGCTCCCAACCCCAAATCCTACACAACTATTTTTCTCTGTTCCAAAGTGAATGGCGGCAAAACTGGACCTTATAGACAAATACCAATATAATTTATTGTTTTTTATTTTTTTTTATAGTTGTCACCACCGCTCAAGGGCAAAGCCCTATTAAAGGAGGGGGTTTTGAACTCAGCAAGTACCCAATTAAAGCAAACTACGCAAATGAGCACATACGCGGGCTAAAAAAGTGAGGGAGATTTAATTGAGTAGGAAACACAGAAGATGGAAGAGAATTCCACAGAACAGAGGTGGCAGGAAAGAAGGAGGCACCGCAGAGAACTATTCTGGAGTTGCTAATATCAACACAAAACTCATGTGACGAACAGCACCCCTTGTGCTACGAGGGCGTCTCAAAGGTGGTGGCACGTGAGTGGAAAGTTCCCTCAAGCGCTTGCCGCTACGGTACCTATAAAAAAGAGATAAGGCACCAACATCGCGCCGCAAAGATAGAGGGTCAAGTGAGCTAGAAAGTACAGGGCAGTTTATAAGTCTTTTTGCCTTTGACTCGACCCTATCCAAAAGCCGTGTGAAACCTTAGCTTCCCTAGATATGAGAGCAGTACTCCAAACAAGGGTGGATGAGACCCTTGTATAACTGGAGTAACTGAGAAGAGGAAAAAAAGTCTCTCAGTCTAAACAACTCCCAGTTTCTTTGAGGCCGCTCTAGCAACCATTGTGATGTGGGATTTCAAAAACATTTTTGTTTATGTTAAGGCCAAGGATGTTATTATTGTCCGGAGAGACGAGAGACCATCGAAAGAGATAGGAAAGTTAGATGGTGTCTTAGAGAGGGATATTTGTAGAAGTTGGGTTATTAAAGAATTAAATTTCACAAGGTTGAGACGACCCCACCCGGATATTCTATCCAGATCAGCGAAAATAGAATCGGAAAGATTAAGACGAGAGGCAATACTAGGAGTAAAAGAGGGAGCAGAATTGAAATGAGTTGAAGAATGAAGGGTCGAGTTATTGGCATATGAGTGGATAGAGTTAGATGTGCAGACGAAGATCATTAATGAAAAGCAAGAATAAAGTAGGAGATAAGACAGAACCTGAGGAACACCACTATTGACAGAAAAAGAAGAAGTCGTCCCATCAACAACAACCGATATTGAGCGATTTGAAAGAAAGCTAGACATAAGTAAGCAAAGAGAAGGAGGAAATAAAAAGGAGGGGAGCTTGGAGAGCAGTGACGAGTGCAATACTCGGTCAAATGCTTTGGATATATCAAGCGCCACCACGCAAGTCTCCCCGTAATTCCTAAGGGCGGAAAACCATAAATCTGTTAGGTAGGAAAGTATATCACCAGTAGACCTCAAGCGCCGAAAGCATTACTGGCGATCACAAAGAAGAGAATGAGATTCCAGATGTTCTAATAAATGAGAGTTGAGAAGGGTTTCAAAGATCTTAGATATAATACAATTTAGAGATATTTGGTGATAGTTAGAAGGATCAGAGAGGCTTCCTTTTTTCGGAATAGGTTTGACATATGCGCGCTTCCAACATTGAGGGAAAGTGCTAGTATTGAGGCATAGAGAATATAGTTGAACTATAGGCGGGGTTAGCACGGATGCACACTCCCTCAAAACTCGGGGAGGAATGCCATCCGGGCCGCACGCCTTCCTAACGTTCATAGATTTCAGGAGTCCATGCACCCAATCAGATGTAATCTCAGGCAAAGGCATATGGACACCTGAGAAGAGAAGGAGGAGAAAGAGGAATACTAAAAGATGATTTGAGTTAGAGGAAAATAGGAGGCCGAAGAGATTGGCCTTTTCAGTTGGAGAGTTAGCAACAGAACCATCAGATCGAATAAGAGGAGGAAAGGTAGATTTACAGAAGTTGTTGCAGGATTCAGCGGAAAAAAAAACACATA
>JABUQX010134337.1:0-7500 GCA_015478945.1 Trachelipus rathkii | reverse complement strand
CTAACAATTGCTTCATTCATTTGCCCAGATTATATATATATATATATATATTATATATATATAATATATATATATATATTATATATATATTAATATATATATATATATATAATATTATTTTATATAATATAAAATATATATATAGTATATATATATATATATGTGTGTGTGTGTGTGTGTGGTGTGTGTGTGTGTGTACCGTAATCGGTACATAGTATAAAATTTATAAAGGATATATGTAAGAACAACCAGTACCGTATTTTGGGATCGGATCTCTGGTGCGCAGATATAAGAAATCTTGTACAAAGAAAGTCCTGTGTTCGACATAAATGTTTCATTCTTTTTTGTATATTATCAAGGTCACCAAGGTGGCTCTGTCCCCAACGGCTGTGCCGCTTGCAGGGAGGTCAGTTAGGATAAAGAACCCAGAGGGCTAACATCTTAGCGTTCTCTTGGTCCAAAAATTGATACTTTAATTGGAGTCATTTAAATTAATACTTTGATATTTAAAGAGTAAATATTTATTTTTGAACAATAGTGAAATAACGAGAATTGTGTTCATGTACAATAGTCATTACAAGTAATTAATAAAGAAATAAATAAAGAAGCGTTTCTATATTCCAAAACTATCGTATTATTTGCTATATCAAGGTGATCTTTTAAATAGGGCCAATTAAACATTATAATGATCAGTCTTTGTGTATAGTTTTAGTGGACCCCAGGACAGTGACAAAACCTCCTTTCTGATCTGTGGGGCGCATAACAATTAAAAAAAGTGGTGATAGCGAAAGTGAAAAGTGACAATAAACAAATATATTGCAAAGTGAAGTGATTCGTATACTGAAAAGAAAAAAAAAGGAAAACAATTAAATAAAGTCTTAGTGCGTTGATACAATAGCTCTTATAAACTTTATTATAAACGAATAGCATGAAGAATACTGTTATTTTAAAAGTCGCGGGTAGTTTGAAAAAGAGCGCCATTTTCAAATAATATCACCGGAAAAAAAAAAAGAAAAAAAAAAGAAAGAAAGAAACGTGCTGAAGAGCAGAAGAGACTTTAACATGCCCAGCCATAAAAAAAAGATCCCCCCGATTTAAGACCGTGAGGGGTAGGGGAAAGTCAGGTACTACGTCAAAAGCTTCTGCGAAAACTTCAAACGTCTCTCCCTCATCCCCCAAATCTCCTATTAGGAGAGAAGAAAATTCGAATTCGGATGGGGAGGGAAGTCAGGACCTGCACACTCCGCTACGAGCAAGATATGTTACCCCCAAAGTCTCTCCCTCCTTGGTGGAGACTCCAAAGACCAGTCTGCCTATTGATGCCATTCCAAAGTTAGATGTGCGTAATATAATGACCTGGTTACACACGACTATAACTGTATTCAAACTTAATGGATTAGATGATCCAAAAGAGCGCGTGAGAATATTAGCCTCCGTCCTCCCCCATGATATCGTAGCGACCCTCAAATTTCCCTTGGGTGGAGATTGGTTTCAAAAGTTAATTGCGGCGATAGAAGAAGCTTACGCTCCCAATCTTCGGAGTCAAATCAGTGTGATTTTCAATAAAGGAAGAAAAAAAGAACTCCATTCAGTTTATCTTATGGGAGTTTAGTGATGTTATGGGAAGAATAGGATTCGATATGCTTGCTGAAAACAGTGCTCCTTTTGTTCACGAGTTGTTTATTAATGAGCTCCCATCTCGCATCCAAGAAAGTTTAATGACGCTGGAGGACGATAGCAGTCTTGGAAAAATTACAAAGGTAGCGGATAACTTATATAAAAACTTTTATAGAAATGACTACGAAACCCCCCCATAAAAGAAGGGGGAGAGAATATTGGGGGGCCGTAAATCATCTTCAAGGAGAACATTTCCCGACCCAAGAGAGAGGATCACATGAGGAGAGTCGAAATACAAATAACAACAACAATTCCCCGGTTTCGGAAGAGGCTAGAGTAAACATAGAGTTCCTTCGAGAGATGAAAGGCCTTCTTAAGTCTCTTATCAAGGTCGGCGGACAGCTGAGCGAGGCCGCTGCCAAACCGACTTGAACAGAAGAACAGCCAGCATCGCAAAGTAGAAGAAATTCTCCTAGAGAACGTAGACAAGGCAACACTGTAAGCACCGAGCTGTTGGGTGAATTATGTAAGCCCCACGCCAGATTCCTACATAGAAGTTACACATGCCATTCGGAATTTTGTCCGATGTATTCTTTGGTATTCCCGCCAAATAGAGAAAGTCGGCAAGCCCCTGAGTCAAACCCCCAGAGAAGGCAGGGAAACGCATCAGAACCCCCCTCCCACAGGAGTTAAGGGGGGAGGTAAATATGTTAAATGAAAATGATCGTATTTTTAATTATGAGGATTATTAATTAATATTAAATATTAAATAATATTAATAAAGAATAATAATAATAATAATAATAATAATAATAATAATAATAATAATAATAATAATAATAATAATAATAATAATAATAATAATAATAATAATAATAATAATAATAATAATAATAATAATAATAATAATAAATAATAATAATAATAATAATAATAATAATAATAATAATAATAATAATAATAATATAATAATAATAATGAATAGAGTTAATAGACTGAGTATTGGAACTATCGAGAAAATTAAGAACATAACACTGAAATCAAGTCATATGTATAAGTAACTCATAGTATTTTAGTCGTAATCTGATGGTTTACGGAGAGGCGTATTGGAATAACATAACTGTTATATAGTATATATGGTTATAACACTAGAAGACAACGATAAAGATGCTCTCTCTTGGTTATATGATACCAAAGGGAAGATATAGGGAGATTTATATTTAGCTCTCCCTGTTATGTCTCCAAGTGATAAACGAACGTACTCTTTGCAGTAAGTTTCTATGTGTGCCTTGTGATTAGGATTAAGGAGTTGTATGCAGTAAAAAGGATGGAGTAATCACGACCATTACGCATTAACCCTTACTTATGACATGCTAATTGGATCTTTACGGCCTGAAAATAGTTAAATCGTTAACCTTACGGTTTGCATATAGCACCTAAGTCGACGGTATTGGTGTAGTTATCAAAGAGTCACTGCAAAATGCATAAAAAGAAATTAAAAACTATAAATTTTATTCGCAAATCAATAACTGTCTCAGGGCATAGTAACAGTATTAAAAATTAAACGTGTTATAACAGTATCTAATATTGTGGTAAAAAGTATCAGAATAGTAGATGTCTGTGTCGTCTTATTTTTTAAAAAAAGAAAGCTTAACTCTGAGATAGTAGAATTTTGAGACACATTAGATCCAATGTTAAGTGTCACCTCACTTATTCTTAAGATAGTTGAAGAACCTACGATAAATATTATAGCGAGAGGATAACCAAATTTCTACTATCGTTAATTGACCCCGCTACAGGATATTATGTTTAATGGCTTGTTTCTCAATTGGCCTACTTATACAGAACTGAAAGATAATTAAAAGTTCGGGAAGTAAAATATTGAATGCATGTCATTCACCGACTATTTCGCCGTTCTGCGTAGAGTAATTCCACTACAAAAAGTATGATCATTTTGCGCATTTAGAGCGAAACTTTCACTGCGAGAATCACCACTGAATCGATGGGTATAAGAGTCTTCAGAGCCCGTGGACAAATAAGGGTATTTTTGATTACAAGGAACGACGTAAATACTTATGATGTGGAATTTAACTGTAAAGCGCTCAAACCAGCTATTAAGAATGTACTAATTTGTGTAATTGCCTCATCTAGGGATATATCATCGATCCGAAAGTTGTTTTTATGGCTGGCTTAATATGAGAATCTTTGATGGGTTTTGATCATTGCAAAGAGCATTTGCATAATTATTATAATAAGACTCTGAACAGCGAACTAGTGACGAGCCCTACTTTCTCACTTATGTGTTGTTGACGTTGACCACAATCTGACTGAACTCCCAGCGATCAACGCAAAAAAGAAGGCATTCAGTCCCGACGAGAAATGTTGATGGTATTATCACAGTTTATGTATATCAAGACATATAATACCAAAATACCGTAGGTGAGGGAGATTTATGATTGAAATGCCCTGCTTTTTGGCACATGATCTGCAGACACTCTCTTCACCTTACGTCAATATAATGCATATGTTATAAATCAATAGTTCCTACGTCCGTCTCCCTTCTTTCAATGGCTAAATTGTCTCAGGCTTAGCGAGCCACCTATTATTTAGGCGATATACCTATAATTAATAATCTTGTATTTGAATTTAACATTTTTTTTAATTCATATTTTACAGTAAAATTTTAATGTTCGAGAAAGGCAACTTAAAGTGCTTTGGACGACTTGTTCAAAGAATTTGGGGGAGGGGAAACGCGGAGTCGAAACTTAAGAAGATAAATGGGGGAGAACCCTTTGTTTTACGGGGGGATGGAGAGGAGATTCTCATTCCATCTGCTATTTTGAAGGATTAGCCTCGCTCTTTCCTTATAAAAGCTAATATAAAGCGGTTCGCCGCCATCAAACTGTAATACCTCGGGGCCGATATTCCCTCATAAATTATTAGAACAAACAAAGAGGAGCTATAAAATTTAGTAAAAGCGAAAGATTAATTTAAAGAGAGCGCCATACAATCGGAATGGAGTTTACCCATCCAGTGTAATTAGAAAGAATGATGGTCGTGTAATGAATCGTTTGTGATTTATGAAAAGCTTAATTCGTTGCTAGAATGGACGTATTTGCGATGCCAATATAAATGACAACAATATTTATTCGCTTCATGGGACAAAAAAATTTTAAGTAAACTTGATGTTACAAACGCCTATTATCATTTGCCTTTGGCAGAAACCAATCAACAATATTTTAATATTAGCACTATGCTCGGTAATTTTTCTTTTATAATGCAATTACCGGATGGTATTTTAAAAAAATTCGAGTTTTGATTTCAGAAATAAAATGATTCTTTACAAGGCCATTCCCCGGGGAGTGAAACGTGTATCAAAAAGATTGACATTTTGATAGGGACCAAAAGATTTATGAGACCACGTGGTGGTACTTAAAAAAGTAATAAGTATTTGAGAGATTAAATTATTTTAAAATTTGTTTAAATAAAAAATGCAAATTTGGGGTAAAAAGGTTAAGTTGTTAGGTTGATTTGACAGAAATGGTATTTTCAACCAATTATCGGCATAAAACAAAAGTTAGAGAATAATTAATAATCCCTCGCCCATCCAACAATAAACCAAGTGGTTCTTTTTGTCGGTCAGAAGTTTTAAATTTACCTCAGGGCCAAAAATATACCCTGTTTTAAGCAAATCTAACGCTAGGCCTTTGTATAATTATTTTGAAGGGAAAGAATAGTTCTAAAAAAAAAATCGCGTGGTCGCCCGCTGCTGAGAAGTCATTTTTTTAGGTATAAATAAGCCATTGTCACCCACGAGTTAAGGTTCCTTACCATTGAATGCGCCTCTCAAAGTTTATATCTCTGAATAATAAAGCTTTTAATACAGTAATTATGTCTGACGATGAGAATTTGACTCCTTTTGCTTTTTATAGTGGGTCTTTTAATGTGACGGAAAGACGATATTTTGCAGTAATAAGATTTACTTAGGATTAACAAATTATTTAAGAAAATATGGGTCAACTTTGGCGGGAAACCTGTGCGTATCTGCACGTGCTCACGCTTGTTTGGTATATAAAATAAATCATGCTAATCGATGTACAAAATTATAATGTAGGGAATTGAGGGAGCTCGATTATGAGTACTTTCAATAATCCGATGGAGTTATTATACGCGGAATAATCAAAATGCATTATTAAAAATATTTACTTGCAAATAATATTGCCCAAGATGAGGATGACGTAGTATAAAATGCAGTTTCAAATAGTGTAGGCTGTGCCTCCGCTCACCTAGTCACTACAGCCAATGAGCGGTCAGCGGGGACTGCTACAGCTTCTGACGTAGGTGCTATTAACTTAGTAAAGAATGAAAGTGCACCATAGACCTATCTGTTCGAAATGAAAACAGCAGTCGCTCTGAAGCGGCCATTTGGAAACTGCCAAAATAAATTTGGTAACAACGTTTTTGATAAAAAAATGCAAAAAAATATTAGCCTCGCATTTTAAAACGAGAATTGGACTTCGAAGAAATTTAGACAACACGCAACAGTTCTGATAAGTACGTTAGCGATATGATGGCGAGAAGAGAAAACCAAACTTTGAAGTTAATAAAAACATTATTCTTTTAATAACTAATTCATATTATTTGTTCGATGTCTCGTTAAACTATTCGCGAGTTTTTGTGCCTGAAGATAGTGTGCAGAAAGTAAAGCGAATACCATAATAAATGACATTTAGGGGTGAATAGAACCTTCCTTTGCATAAAAAGTGAGTTTGTGTTCAGCACATGCATAAAAGAATAAAACAATTTAATTACGCACGCCAAGCCGTTGCTCAGCATGTCAAGAAAATAAAAGGTAACAGGTAAATAAGTCCTGATTATGGTGGCTTTAAAAGGTGAACCTAGAAGTCTTGAACCTATCCATGTGGATATTCTTAAGTATACCTATGGCGAGATGGATACAAATTTCGTTTTACTTTACGTTAAATTGACCGCGTACAGTGAAGTATTGTTGTCGACTGTTGGCCATGCACTCCTGCAAAGAAATAAATTCGGGAAAATATTAGATGCATTCAGTCAACGATACGTTGTATTGTGCCGTTCTTGCCGGGATTTCCTGCAAGGGATTATTCTTGGGAATCTAGACGAGCCGAATTTCACTTAGTCGCCGTGTTCTGAGCGAGAAGATCCTGAATGCAGAGCCGTGGCGAATGGTTCAACACGGCGGACTAATTGTAGCTCAAACCCTAGATGTAATGGCCTCATTGAGATTCATATCCATGAGGAATTTGCGTGGCTTGACCTGAGGTGTATATTGCAAGAGCATGATTTAAGACCCTTCCAAGGCCGACTGGCCGAACCTCTTACCTATGGTGTTGTCATTCCTCCTGAGACTTCGGCGCCGCATCACAAAGAATGGCATCAAGTCCCCGCAAAATTGATGTTCGGCTGATCATGAATATATAATACCGAGTGGATTAGTTTTGATTATTCCTGGCTTTTGGAGAGACGGCACCTTATAGAATATATCATATGTTTAAAAAAGCACTAGCCGCCCTTTAAGCGCAGCCGGCTAGCGCCAACAACCAATTATAAAAATCGAACAACGTCTTTGTGCCTAAAGGGTTACATGAAGCGAAGTTTGTCGTAGTGCGGCAGACACAGTTTAATGTTCGGCAAATTAAGCGTCTCGCTCTTCTGTGCCCTTTTTAAATGTTATAAAATTAATAAAACAGAACGTACTTATCGAAAAAACTATATTGTTGTCCCCGATAGAAAACTGAAGAAGAATGAGTCAGGATTTAAACTTTAGTAGATTTTTATAAAAGAAAATTAAAAACAGATAAAAATTAAAAAAAAATAATAGTATCCGTTCTTTTCAGAGAT